>NQII01009055.1:0-18705 GCA_002778355.1 Clitarchus hookeri
ACGTGGGCGACAGGATCAGACTTGCCGCTGCATCAGCGTCCTTGCGCACGCCTGACAGGCTGCAGCTGCGCCGAGGCGGACAAGAGAGAGAGGGAGAGGGAGAGAGAGATTGATTGTGTAGCGCTGCGGTGGGATCGTGCGTGCGCGTGCGTGAACGTGTGTGTGAGTCACGCCGCATACCAGGGAGAGCCTCCAGCCAGCCGTCACGTGGTGTATGAGGTGGACTGGGGAATGGAGGGGAAAGAGGGGAGGTAGGTCGCGTGGCTCTGATACTCCCACACGCCGCAGTCCTGCCCAGCTAGACTCAATCCGCCGTGATGCCGGATTTACAATGACGCGACGGGCGCCACACGACAGAAGTAATGCTTCGCCCAGTCCAGTTGCAGAGGAGTATTTTGTGACGTCGACGCGACAATCGTTAATAAACCAGAGTATTTTCTTGCTGCAGTGATGGCGACAATGTTCAGTTGGTAACCTTTTGCAATAACACGAGAGATAGTGAATACAATTGAGTGTGTTTATTTTCGGGAAACAGACTTTTTTATTGAATTATATAAAAACATAGTCATGCCCCTACCACACGTTCCAAAACTACAAAATACAAACATCCAAATTGTTGTTTATGTTGTAGTGGTTGTTTCTTATATGTAAACACATACGGCCTTCTGCAACACTTTCGTATATGCAGCCATGAATTGTCATAATATAATTTTTGGTGTCGCGTCGAGTCGGTCGCGACACAGTGTCACAATTTGCAGTCGCGTCGCATCTGTTGTGTCGCGCCAATGTAAATCCAGCATGACGCCTTCCACGTTTCCGAAAATTCCCTGGTGCATCAGCCGATGTACACCGGACGTTCGAAAATTACTGTCTTGGTCGAGTCTGATTAACGGCCCTGCCTACCAGGCCGGCAGCTGCGAACTTCAAATGGGGAATCAATGTTAAACTGAATTCCTTCCCATTGCATCAAATTTAAAGATAAATATCTCGAACGAAAAGTATTCTATGTGCAATTTCTTTTATTTTTTTTTCTAAAATGTAATATTTAAATTTTTATTTGATAAAAAAACTAATAAATAATTGTTTCAAAAATAATTTTATGTAGCAATCTTCTCTTAGAAAGTAGAGTCAAAATGTTTAACGTTTGAAATAGTTATTTTTAAAATTGACGCAATGATAAGGAATTTCGTTTTAACATTGATTCCCCATTTGACTCAAACCGTGACAGTAATTTTCGAACGTCCGGTGTACATCGGTTGATGCACCGGTGAATTTTCGAAAACGCGGCTTACCCCCAAGCCTGCCCGGCGATAACAGTAATGCTCCACGAACTCACGTGAAGACCTCGCGATTATGATGAGTGCGTGGAACACGATCGAACTCTAACGCTCAAACGTTAGTAAGTCAAGTGTGCAGCCCGGGAGGGGATGTCATGAATCTTGCGCACTCGTTGTTGGCCAGTGACGACATTTTGCTGGAGCGCGCGCTTGGAGTTCAAGGTATAAGCTCCTTTTTTACCTCTGCATGATTGCCTACACTGTTTCGTAGTTCTGTGAGGCTGCGAAAGAACGGGCTGTCCCAGTTTCTCAACTCTCCCTCTCAACCGCGGCAGTTGTAATGCAGCGTAAGTCAGCAATGGGAACGAGTGGAGTGGAGTGGATAGATTTGGGTGGCTCTTAACGTCGAGGTCTTGAGAGCCGATGAAGGCGAAGCGAGATGAGTATGTAGCAGCGCTGAAATTGAAGGGCGGGGTAAACGGGAAATTCCCGAGAAAACCCGCCGACCAGCGCCATCGTCCGGCACGATTCTCACATGCGAAACAGGTTAGCCTAGGTGGGAGGTGAGTAGCCTTCAGTGGGAACGACTATTAGAACTTGAATGATGTATAAATGTGAAAGAACTCGCTGCAGGTTACGTACTGATTATGGTAAACCATTAAATTTTCTTACAAGGGAATTCATATATTCTCTTATAACTTGTTTGTTAAGTTGACTATGACCGTTTACATAAAGAGACACATTTGTTCCTGGTCCACTAAAGCAGCAGTATATTCCGATTAATTGTGTTCTTGTCGTGGCAATATCGCACCAGGAAACAGTGGAATGAATTTATGTGCGAACGAGCGGGGTTCAAACATGTTTCGACACACGCTCGCCAAGTCTTTGGAAATTATCTGTGAAATACGTTTCAGTAAAAACGTGTTAAAATGAAACTGGGAACATTAGCTGCGCCAAGGAACGTCTTGAGATCGGGAACGTGTATTCCGCGAAGCCATCGAGAGGAGACATGGGCGCAAACATGCCTAACACGAATACAGGTGTCCGTATCGGTTACGAGGATTGGCATTGCGTTTGTGTTAACGTGTCAGTCTGTGACTCACAAGAGTTGCCTTAAGCGACGGCCATCAACCTCAACGCAAGACAACGGCATACGAGATTATGCCCCTTCCATCCATTAAAATAGCGCACGAGTTTCGCGTCTGCCGTTCGATACGCGCACGTGCTGCGTTATAGTAGGGACGACAGAGTCACCTTGCGCACGATAGGAGAAACTTCGCATATTACGTGGGACGTCCATACCTCCTTAGCTGGCGTCCTGGACCACACGTTCCCGATCTAAAAAAAAACGTTATGTGGTGCGGCCCTTATGCCCAGTTTAATTTTTGCCCGCTTTTACTGAAACATCCTGTATATNGTAAACTTACGTCCCTGACAGGCCGTACCCCCGGGGCCCCGCGTTTCCACCTTAATGGCCCCTCTTAAATAATACTAAATACCCTCCACTCTCTTAAGTGGCCCGGCGAGCTGGTAAAATCCCCTCCCCCCCTTTCCCAGAAATCGAACACGACGAATTTATAGATAGGCCGTTCACGGTTAATTGAGCACTTATATTCAATCAAGCTTCGAAAAATGTGACTGCCCCGGCCTGCATCATATTATAACGCGCGCTCTCACTGGTGTAGCCCATTTACGGTTACTTCTCACTTTTCTGAAGCCCTGCTAAAAATTCTACTTTTGGTTACCGATTGCGTATCCTTCCGCTGCGTGTAAACATGTACACTGCCATGCGACTTACACGTTTTAACTGTCAAATGCTTTGTTTACTGTTTTCAGCTGTTCAAAAAATTCTGTCACTTTTCAAAAACCATTCCGTACGAATGTTCACGATTTAGGCCTAAACTATATTTAGGTCAGCTTTGTGACTTTTTAACAATGTCTGTATTGACAATAGTTATTCCGGTTTATTATTTTACATTGTTAACACATTTGTTATACACGGCATAGCACATTGCACGTGACTCTTGTTACTGATGTGCTGGGTTATTTCGTTAAAAGGACGGCCTTAGTTGGAATAAATAACAAAACCAAAGGAACAACCAGTCCAAGGAAAATACAAAGTGAATTCCAGGAAGCAACTCGTGTCTCTTATTTTTTGTACGTAGTAATGACAAACTTAAAAGATAGCGGTGAACATGCACATAAATAGGCCTACCGTGACTTTCATTCCGCTCATATTTCTATGAATCTGTACGTACTGTTTTGTGGGTTTATTTCATTATTTATTTAAATTTATCTGGCTGGGCCTAGTATTTTTGTTGGGATTGTGGCAAACATTCTAATCACGCAGAAACGTAAGCACATTACATAATTGTGTTTCAAACAGCTAGGGCAACGNTTATTTTTTGTACGTAGTAATGACAAACTTAAAAGATAGCGGTGAACATGCACATAAATAGGCCTACCGTGACTTTTATTCCGCTCATATTTCTATGAATCTGTACGTACTGTTTTGTGGGTTTATTTCATTATTTATTTAAATTTATCTGGCTGGGCCTAGTATTTTTGTTGGGATTGTGGCAAACATTCTAATCACGCAGAAACGTAAGCACATTACATAATTGTGTTTCAAACAGCTAGGGCAAAGTTACAACGTTGCGTCGTGATAAACAAACAAACGAGACTTTCAAAAAATTAACTTTATCATAAAACAAAGTTCACGGTTAAAACTAGTATGTTGCGCAAGTCCAATATTTGCAATCACACACACACTGGCACACCGCAATGTAAAGACAGCAATACTCTTTCACACACAGCGGTCAAGACGCGCGTAACAGTATATTTATTCCTGCCGTGGCAAGACAGATTTATCATAACATCGTACCTTGCCTATGTAGGTTTAAAAAAAACACGTGTACAAACTTGATGCAATTTTAAGTATTTTTCACAAGGAAAGAAATTAATGGTTCGTTCAGCCACTTCTGCCATACTGTGGATTTGTAACAGTACCGCCATCACATCTAAATATATTATAATAATTATTCAAACAATAAAATCTCGTTTCAGTTGTAAATTACTAATTCAAAAATTATTATTTTTGCTGTAATATGTATTAAATATGCTAAAATTGAAGGCATGTATAATTATCCAGCTACTTCTAGCGGTGTGAAACTTCCCGAGAGAGATAGAGAGAGAGAGAGAGAGAGAGAGAGAGAGAGAGAGATAGAGAGAGAGAGAGAGAGAAACTCCGTTCCGTCTATTCAAGTTTCTTCCTCGGACAAAAAAAAACACCATGTCACTAGAGCCTACGCACCGTAATTTGCGCTGATATTTTTACCGGTAACAATGAAATATGTTTCCTTCAGTGCTACATAAAAATTTAAATATATCAATAAGCAACGTTTAATTTACAAATAGCATACCAAAAAACTAGGTTATAACAATATTTTAACTGCGCCTAGTAAAGTTGGTAACGACGAAGGGAAAGTAGTTCCCATATTTTATTATTCAATTAANTTTTAAGTATTTTTCACAAGGAAAGAAATTAATGGTTCGTTCAGCCACTTCTGCCATACTGTGGATTTGTAACAGTCCCGCCATCACATCTAAATATATTATAATACGTATTCAAACAATAAAATCTAGTTTCAGTTGTAAATTACTAATCCAAAAATCATTATTTTGGCTGTAATATGTATTAAATATGCTAAAATTGAAAACATGTATAGTTATCCAGCTACTTCTAGCGGTGTGAAACTTCCCGAGAGAGATAGGGAGGGAGGGGGAGAGAGAGAGAGAGAGAGAGAGAGAGAGAGAGAGAGAGAGACTCCGTACCGTCTATTCAAGTTTCTTCCTCGGACAAAAAAAAACACCATGTCACTAAAGCCTACGCACCGTAATTTGCGCTGATATTTTTAACTGTAACAATTAAATATGTTTCCTTCAGTGCTACCTAAAAATTTAAATATATCAATAAGCAACGTTTAATTTACAAATAGCATACCAAAAAACTAGGTTATAACAATATTTTAACTGCGCCTAGTAAAGTTGGTTACGACGAAGGGAAAGTAGTTCCCATATTTTATTATTCAATTTAAAATGTTAGGTAAACAAATGTGAAAAGTGAAATTATTATTTTTACTAAGTGTTTTTTAATGCATATAAGTGTAATAATATGCACTTTTCTAATATATCTACAGTTTCATTTGGCCGACGCATGAATAAAGTGGCCATGCCCATGGCGATGTTAATGTTACATTTGGTGGAAGAATACACTAAGTGCATAATTTTACGGTGAACAGCCTATAATGACGTGCATAAAGTCCCCATGTTTATTTCTGTACTTCGTTCACGTTCGAGTGCTTATAAGAGACCTGCTTGGTTTATTCTTTATTTGTGGGCCATGGTGGTGTGGTGGCGAACTGGGAACAGTTCTCCTGTAAGCAAAACTAGAATTTTTTCGCATTTGCGTAACGTGGCGGACGTTGCCATCACCTTAAAATTGCAGAAAATTGCTGGTAAAAATAAGCTCAGAAATATTCATCAAATAACAGACACTTCTTTTTAGCCTTCTTTCCAAAGGCAATATAGGGCTATGCCATCACCCGAATGTCTGTCTGGAATGTATAGATAGCCCCCCCTAATTACTTTTAAAACCAGAAAACTGGATTTCACCAAACTCGTTCCAATACATTATTTGGTAAATAAAACCTGTATAGTTTTCGAGCAAGCCAGACACCTATGTAAAAAAAATGGCGGAAAATTTAAAATTTAGGGCATTATGTTATATATTGAGAACCATTTAACCAATTCAAACCAAATTTAGTTAGTTGACAGTGCACAATGTAAACATTAAATTTATAAAGCTATAATTATATTAGTTCGCCATTTTGTAAGATAGTGCAATATTAAAAATTAGGATTCTACGTTATATCTTAGGAACTACGAAGCCGATTCTTGCCAAATTTGGCATTTGGATAATACTATCGTAAGTCATCTTAATAAATAAAAAATATTTTGATAAGGCACTTATTTTTAAAATGGTGGCCATATAAATATTTTTGTTTATTTGCTTTATCAACCATACTGTTTAACCACTTTTGACCATACTTGTGCTGAAAGTATCTATCACAAGCATCAGATGTTACAATACACAACCTATATTATACGCCATTTTGTAAGATAGCGTTCCATGAAAAATAAAGATTTTGTGTCATATCTCGGGGAAAAATTAACCGATCCTCACCAAATTTGAAAAGTGATACTATGGTAGGTCTTGCAAACTAATGTTTTAGTGGGTCACGCACTTATTTTCAAAATGTCGGAAATATAAGAGTTTTGGGTTACTATCCTATATAAATTAAACTAAGCAACAAATCTCAACTTAACTGTGTTTTCTGGCAGTATCTATAATCACCATCAAATGCGTGTACTCAAAGCCTCTTTTCTCCAGCATTTGTAAGATAGTACTGTACGAATAAATTAAAGTTGGTCATATCTCAGAAAATAATCAAACTATTCTTACCAACTNCTATATAAATTAAACTAAGCAACAAATCTCAACTTAACTGTGTTTTCTGGCAGTATCTATAATCACCATCAAATGCATGTACTCAAAGCCTCTTTTCTCCAGCATTTGTAAGATAGTACTGTACGAATAAATTAAAGTTGGTCATATCTCAGAAAATAATCAAACTATTCTTACCAAATTTAGAAAACAATAAGTATTTCAGTAGGCCATGTAAACTGACGTGTTCCAAGTGGGCCAAACACTTATTTTAAAAATGGCGGAAATATTAATATTTATACGATATTATCCTATAGCTACAAAACCCTGTAACCAAATTAAACTTGACTTCAAAGCTGGCAGTATATTTTACAGTAATCAAAAGTGTACACAAAGCCTTTATTTTCACCATTTTGTAAAATAATATCACATGAATGAATAGTTTTATCATAACTGGGGAAACAATAAATCGAGTACATGTCTAATGATATCACGGTCAACGAGACATCAAGATCCACTTATCACCATCTAACCTTCGAAGAACTTCATAAAAATTATTTGCATTCACGTAGAGGAAAGTAGACTCATTAGTTATATCACTAACTTCTTGTTTTAATAATGGACTTCCCATAGATTTCACTAAATTTTTCGTTAATTCACGGCACCTTAACGTAGATTTGCTTAAGGCTTTTCACTGTATAGTGAGCACTTTCGAAAGCTCTGTTTAGAATACACTTTTCACCCTCCTTTTGTATCCTTCTAGCATATGTAAAATTAACATTGCCTTGGACCACATCACTTTAGTCATGAGTTAGTCAAATGCAACGGTTAAATAGTTAGGAATGTAAATACGTTAATATTAACAAATTCGCACTCTTCTAAGGCATACAATACACAGAAACTAAATTCAATAAACTTACTGTTCATAAATTTAAATTTCTCACTTCTAAGACAACATCAATACATGGAGTTATTTTCCCTACCTCTTTGCCAACTTGACAGATAGTATGTCAGTCAATCTGATCGTGGAAATGCATGCAGTAACTGTCAATAATTTTTTTTTTCAAACGTAGTTTTCAAAAGTTTTCACTTTACAATGACCAGCCTTCACCAGGTATTTGTGTATTTCTAGCTTATAAAGAGAGATTATGGTGGAAGTAGGGGNGGGGGGGGGAGAGAGAAATTAATAGCTGAGGCAACCAGCCCAGAATGTTCTTCACGCATCGAGTCGCGCCGCTGGGGATGATGACCAGAAAGTTCTCGCAACTGCTCCCAAGACCTTGACTCTTGCGACAGGCAAGGGTGACGATAACCAGGCAGGAGTGATGTTCTCGCCCGTCCCCTCTACAGGGCACAGTTGGCGTATTGAGGAGGGGCAACCAACCACTGGGCCCGCGAGGAACAAGGAGATAAGTGCACGTAGACGAAGCGACCGCGCGTCATAATCTTTTCCTTGTGTTTCAGGGGTTTGTTTACAAATGTCATTGACTGGCAAATGACAGTAGAAGCGGAANTTCAGGGGTTTGTTTACAAATGTCATTGACTGGCAAATGACAGTAGAAGCGGAATTGTTGATGTAAATGTTACACAAATAATCGAATAACAAAAAACACGATCAATGTCAGCATGAAAAGAGTCAATCGTTTGGGTGAAGGTTTTATTCGAAAGTGCTTTTGTCACTCTGGTTTGAATTCGAAAACAATATATTTTTATGCCACGTCTTTAGTGCTCTTTTGAAGGAGACGAAGCAATATAAGGACACGACGCAAGTGGATCCGAACACGCAGTATTTGATGTAACTGTAAACGCTGTGATAGAGGTTGCTAAGGAGTTACCTTCGAACAAAGAGCACAAGGGTTAGAATGCTCGAATAAGTCATAGGTCAGTGAGCCTTTAATGGATGTAAGCATAGATTAGTTTAGCACGCAAGCGTTGTGACACAATAGCAGAGGCAGATGCGCTCAATAAAAAGTTATATTATACTGAATCTATGACATTAAAGTTTACTCCGGGAACTCACCACTAAAATATTCACTCACGATGTTAATGAAAAAAATCCTTCAAATAACGGCAAAGGACTGGTAAAAAATTACCTAGAAATATTCTTTGTGTTGAGGACACTCTGTTTCCTCAGTTGACTTTACATAAATTTCACACAATTTTCTGAAAATTCAAAGGTTTTTTCCATAAATTTAATGCTGCTTTTCTTTATTTAAGGTTTATGAAGTGTGATAACGAGAACAAAAGTTTTATTTTCGTAATGCAGGTGTTTTACTGGTCATACAGTATGTAAAGAAAATTTAAAAAGGTTTTGCTTTCAAGCAGGATTTTAACACGAACAAAAATCGCTTATCGTTTTAACCGCTCACCTACTGGCTTTACTAGAAAATAAATGATAGTTTTTGTCATTGTTTGATGTTTGAAGGTTACAAGTGTTAGTGGTGTGGGTTTCCTAAATGTAATCGCGAGATAACTGTCCTGCTACGGCCGAGAAGAGCGCGTAGCGTGATCTTGGGTATGTTCGTTTTCAAAACAGAAGACATCGGGAATACTAAGAGATTCCGTTTTTTGTACGTACAAAACTCAGCTCCATTTTTTCCGGCATTACGGGTCGCCTTTCCGTATACTAACTGTGAATTTCAGCAAAAAAAGTATCTCCTGAATGCGCGAGCATTGTTAACGAACGACGCACGAGAGACAGTTGAAATCGGCGTGCATGTGCGTCATAGGAATTATTCTGCCCGCGTCCTTGTAGGTCATCTACGCTGCGGTTGCTCAACTCTGCGCGAGACGACCTCGTCGACACATCAAATATGGCGTCATATTCGTCTCTGACGCGTATCAACTAACGTTACGATTTCATCACCGTTTCATTGCCCGCGAAGAGAAGGTTCCCGTTGGCGGTAACGTTCGGCTTGCGATTCTGCTGTAGAAGAGATTTGCCACCGTCGTATTCAGATTCTTCAGCGTTGTTATACATTAGTATGATTATAAGTATAACGCTAGCGAATAAGAGAATAGTTACAGTCCTTTTGTATGCCACTAGGTCAGTCGGCATCCTAAACAAGAGTTCATGCGGAAGAACTTCCTCACATTGTCAGGAATAAAGATAAAAATACACTTGGGGGAAAAACGCTCCCCAGCGCTGCCAACCGATAACAAACTCAAGCTCGGTGAACTGTCCTGAGTACTCAGACTTTACTTATAACCTCCCCCAATTTGTCCCTGTAACATTGCGTAAGTGTACGGTTTGAAACTCAGTGTAAAACAGTACAGCATCGATATTAACAGAGCAAGGCGACAAGTCTATTTTAGTTATTTCAGTGGCAGTTAATTGTTTTTTTTTTTTTTTTTTTTTTTTTTTNNNNTTTTTTTTTTTTTTTTTTTTTTTGGATAAGTAGGGAAAGAAAACTAGCAATTAGAAAACGGGGTTTCCCGCAAAATCCGTTGAACAAGCCATACTCAGTATAAAAATATAATCACAAAACTGTTGTCGTGTGACTCATCAGCTCTGCAAACCAAATAACTCAAGGCGTGTTAATATGTAGGAGACATGTGCGTCAAGAGAACAGCTAAGTGTATATATATATATATATATATATATATATATATATATATATATGTATGTGTGTATATATATATATACAGAGAGAGAAAGGGAGAGAGATAGAGAGAAAGAGAGAGATACAAATAAAGTTGAAAATGTAATACTAGAGCTTAAATACTATTCATTTTAAATTGTGAACTGTTTAGGAATGTAAATAAACAGTTACTTGTAGTTTACTTCACACTGTCATGTTAACAAATGTTAGCTTACCAATGTCACACAAGATAAAACACTACTGGATGAATCTTGAATCCATCTAAATTCAAACACGAGTTAGAATGTAACANCAATGTCACACAAGATAAAACACTACTGGATGAATCTTGAATCCATCTAAATTCAAACACGAGTTAGAATGTAACACGTAAAAAAGAATGATTTTAAAAAAAGCAGCTTGATATGCTGTTAGCGTCCTGCAGTGGTTACGGCATGAAACATTAATTAAGTCTCTAGAGGTTAATGACATTTTACAAATTACATGGAAGCCATTAAAGAAAAACGAAGCTAAAGGGCAATCTTACAGAGCTGTATCTACTATTTAAGAAAACATTTTGCCAGCGGGAAGTGTTTACCGAGCTATGTGTTACGTCAGAATTATTATACGTGTTTTGGGGGCCACGGTGGTGCAGCGGCTAGAGCGTTAGCCTCCCACCAAGGCGAACAGAGACTACCCAGAGAAAGGGGGGGGGGATTCTCACACGTGGGAATAGTGCCGGAAGATGTCGCNGACTACCCAGAGAAAGGGGGGGGGGATTCTCACACGTGGGAATAGTGCCGGAAGATGTCGCTTGTCGGAGGGTTTTCTTCAGGATCTCCCGTCATCGGCACTCAAGACATCGGTATTAAGAGCCGCTCAAACATCTTCACTCCACTTCATATGCAGCAGTTTTGAGAAATATTTGCTCACAAAGTTGGTAAAATACCGTTGTCTAGGATTGTTTTTCTTTAGTTTTTAAATGTTATCTTCAAAAATTGTGTACAAAAAAATATACGGGTTTGGAGTTATTAATGTTCCACGACGTCTTAATGCGACCAACATAATTGGCGAAGGTTTATTACGAATTNCTTGTCGGAGGGTTTTCTTCAGGATCTCCCGTCATCGGCACTCAAGACATCGGTATTAAGAGCCGCTCAAACATCGTCACTCCACTTCATATGCAGCAGTTTTGAGAAATATTTGCTCACAAAGTTGGTAAAATACCCTTGTCTAGGATTGTTTTTCTTTAGTTTTTAAATGTTATCTTCAAAAATTGTGTACAAAAAAAGATACGGGTTTGGAGTTATTAATGTTCCACGACGTCTTAATGCGACCAACATAATTGGCGAAGGTTTATTACGAATTTGTTATAACATTTCTCTACTCCTTTAAACCAATTCGTTATNAAAAAAATATACGGGTTTGGAGTTATTAATGTTCCACGACGTCTTAATGCGACCAACATAATTGGCGAAGGTTTATTACGAATTTGTTATAAGATTTCTTTACTCCTTTAAACCAGTTCGTTCTATGACAAGGAAAGTTGTCCCACGGAGTAGGCAGTCGTTTTGCCAACGAAAGTTGTCCAACGGAGTAGACTGTCGGTATGCCAAGGAAATTTGTCTCGCGGAATAGAACGTAGAAGTGCTAAGGAAGGTTGTCACACACAGTAGACTGTCGCCACGGAAGGACCGCTGGAGCGCCATGTGGAGCAGATACAACAGAACGTGGGCCGAGAAGGTGTCTGCCCTCGTAATTGTTTTCCCGGCCGCAGCCCATCGATGGGCGGGTTGCCGCATTATTCCCTTCAACCCCGCGGGACGCCCCGGAATCTCTGGAATTAATCACATCGTCCTACGCGCCGTCCGACGCAAACTCCGGATTTTATTAGTCGTGACGCGCCGTAGGTTGGAGTTCGTTAACCAGCAGCCGACCGCCTCGGGTAGGCCGATCCCATTTGCTTCGGTATTTATTCAATCCTCTGTGAAGGGCATGACTCCGAAATACCTGCCGACGTCGACATCTCTTCAGACTACACAACTACTAAACGAGAAACTCATGATGACAGCGGGTTAAAAACGTATTTACCCATGATTGTTTTCTTTAGACAACAAGTTAGAAAAAGTAATATTATTTTATATCTACACTCCGTTGATGATGTTACAATTTTCGCGAGTAAAGTAAATAGATGATAAAAAATTTAAATGTAGATAAATAGTGAACACATGGTTAGGAATGTTAANTGATGATGTTACAATTTTCGCGAGTAAAGTAAATAGATGATAAAAAATTTAAATGTAGATAAATAGTGAACACATGTTTATGAATGTTAAAAAAAAAGCACGTTAAAGTCAAGCTACTAAACTTATAAATAATTAATAGAGACCTGAAAAATGTGTGAGTTCAACGACCTGCAGGCTGAACTCTACACTCTTATATACAAATATGCGGATGTCAACTGCACATTGGATGTCTGCTGTCACAGTGGAAGGCGACGATTGGGCCAGCGTTCTCTTGGAGGTGTCAAACATCGTGTAGTCCAATGACTGAGGTTATATAAACCCGCGTGTTTTGAATTCTAGCTTGTCCCAAAATTAATCAGCGAATTTTTCAGGTCTCTAATAATTAAATAGATGTAGGAGTAAACTATAAAAGAAAATAAACACAACTGAAAAAGACTCCTGGCTGATGTTACAGGCTTCATTGCGCAATCAAGACTAAATTGAAACGACTGTCGAGTGTTTGAAATACACGTTCTAAATAAAAACTAATAATCTTATTTTCCGTGTGTTTTCATACAAGAAGACATACAATTTCGTATTAGCAGATTTTCAGAGCATCTCGCACAAAGCTAACATTTGAAACTGACGTAGACACAGTAAAAAAAAATCCTCCACAGAAAAAAAAACTGCAAAACTGCATGCAGTTAATGAAGTAGGGAAATATTTCGACTAGAAAAGGGGATGGCAAAAAAATAATCTTTATTTAAAGGGTGTTTTAAACACAAGAAGAGGAAGATTGGTATGAGTGCTGTGTTCTTATTGTTAGAAACATGAAGAATTTGCGGATTAATTTTAGGACAAGCTAGAATTCAAAACACATGCGTTTATATAACTTAATCCATTGGCCCACGCTGTATTTGACACTTCCTGGAGAATGCTGGTCCAATCGTCGCCTTCCACTGTGACAGCAAGCAACCAATGTGCAGTTGATGTCAGCATATTTGTACATAAGGCTGTAGAGTCTAGTCTGCAGGTCATTGAACTCGCGATTTTTTTCCGGTCTCTACTTATTGTTTATTGCGGTAGGTTTTATTTTGTAACAAGAGAGGTGGGACGTGCCGCCTCCATGATGAAAGGCCCAGAAGCATGCAAGCGCAAAGCAGTGTGAAACGGGCTATAGCAGGGATTCCCAACCGTTGTTAAGCGTTCAACTGTATCACGCAAAGGAAATCCAGGTAGTACGTGACAGTGTTTAAAAAAAATAATGATTTTTGTTGAAAAGAAGTTTGAAATGATTTTTTTCCTCAAAAGTTCCGTTTTCCCTTCGAAAATCCCCGTTTTCTCCCCCGGAACCCACGAAATTCACTAAAATGGGCAAAAAATATATATAAAAAGGCAACTAGCCACACTCCCTGGTATATGGCTGATACCCTAATATTGTTCATTCGCGGTTGTTTCCAACTTTTCTAAAGTGCTGCTTATGGTCTACTTTCAAATATTCCTCCGCCTCATGTAAAGAAAGCCCAACGCGAGTGTAGAAAATTACACCAAAGGAACTAAGTATCACATTCGTGCGAACTCAGTTTGATAATATTCTTCAAAAGAACAATTTTTTTTTACTAGGCATTACCAACACACAAATTTTCTATCTGTTTTTATTCACAATAACTACTAATTAAATAATACATTTCATAAATAAAATATAAGTAAAAATGTAATGTAATCAAAAATAATACATCTTTATATTAATTGAAGTATAAAACTCTTGCGATATGAGACATATTGAAGAAACAACCAAACACGTAATTCATGGGGTGATTTTTCAAAGGTTTGATTAAAAAGTGTGCAGATATCGCGAATAGACCATAATTGTCATAATCATGCCAAGTGGTACTCGGCGATGAAAATGTTGGGCACCCCTGGCCTATAGAGTGTCGTCCTGCTGACCTGACTGCAGCTGCGGTGGCTGAGTGGTTAGACACCTCCCACCACGGCGAACCGGGTTCAATCACCGGCTGGGTCACTCCCGGAATTTAGCAAGTGGTAATCGCGCCGGACGATGCCGCTGCTTGGCGGGTTTTATCAGGGATCTCCCGTTTCCCCGAGCCCTTTCATTACGGCGCTGGTCCATTCTTACCTCATTTCATTGGCTCTCAAGACTTGTTAAGGTGGCCGCCTGGGTAGGCCACCGAACGGTGTGCAGAGCTCCAACAGAAAACGTTTTATTTAAAAAAACCGCCCAACGTGTCTGAGTGCGGTCTACTTGCGGATAGCGCTTAAGAAACTTTACGCGTCTGTATAAGTTTTTCATTTCCTCCATTTCTCTCTGAAGCATGTTTCCGTGGCAGTGAAAACGGCTGAAACTGGTGTTTTCGCGGTAATTTTTAGGTATGGACGTTACGGTACAAGACATTAAAAAAAAGGATTGGGGGCGTGCATCAAACCTTTATTTTTATTATTACGTCATAAAATGGCGGGGTCTCGGCTGAAAGTCTCATAGAGTCGCGTTATCGACGGCAAGACTGCATGGGAAATCAGTGCTTTGCTCGTAGAGGCGATGAGAGAGTTTAGGCCTCAAGATTTGCAAAATTCCTTCAACCAGGAGGCCAATTCAAGAGCCGCTCAAATCTATCAACTCCTGATATATCAGACTGCCACGACATCCGTGTTCACGTTCCGATGATTTCACCGGAAGTTGCCGAAGTCCTTTAATTACGCGCCAAGTCAACACAGCTCACCCCNCCCCACCAGCTACAAGGGGTCTAGAACATTTGCCTGCGTTCCGTCACGCACTGGAGCACACAGCGGGTGGTTTTTCCTCACCCGTGCACGGGACGAGTTCTTGGCCGGTGTAATATGCAGTAATCGGTTGTGCGGTGCGCCGCTGGGCGTCCGACGTCTTTACGTCGAATGGTAACCAGGCGGCCCCGATTATGCGGAACAGCTTCGTTGGAGGCAAGAATGAGCAACAAAAAAAAACGGTATTCCTCTTTACACTGTTCCGGTCGGGTAGGCTCGCGTGCTCAAAACCTGCTACAGGTAAACAAACGTGGCATGGCCAATCAACTAACTGGAGCGCTCCTGGGGGTTCATCAGTGCTTGGTAGCGGCACAATGAAGTATTTTGTTACCTAACAACTAATTATACATTCAATTTTTTAGGTTCTTATATACAGAGTGAGTATCAAAGAATACCCCAACTTTGAAGGTCTATAACATCAAAACCAAACGACCTACAGCCTTGATTGACCAATCAAATGAACCGTGGAACCGTGAAGTTTGTTTATAATACATTCATAAATGTCCAATGTGACCACCATGGGCGGTCTGAACGACATCTACGCGATAATCAAACTCGTCGTTGCAATTGTCATTTTTCTTTTAACAAAATTTCAAAATCGGCATAAGCAACATTTAATACTGTTCAAGTCTCTTCAAAAATTTTATATTTCCACCGTATTTTAGGGCCGCGATAGTGTAGTGGTTAGACTTCTCGCCTCTCACCTAGGTGAACCGGGTTCGATTCCCGGTGGGTTCGCTCCCGCATTTTCGCACTTGGGAATCGTGCTGGACGATGCCACTGGTCGGCGGGTTTTCTCGGGGATCTCCCGCTTCCCCCACGACTTCATTCCGGCGCTGCTCCATACCTCGCTTCACCCTAATCGGCTCTCAAAACCTCGGTGTTAAGAGCCGCCCAAATCTCTTCACTCACTCCAGCGTGTTATGGTATGATACACTAGCACATTAAATAAAGAAAATAAAGTGAAATTAATATGAATTCATATAATTATTTAAGGAAATCTATATGATTATATTCTTTTTAACAAATTGCAAATTCGTATGCAAGTAATAAGCTAGGCTTGAATTAAGATCATTTCTAATGTCGCCAGTTTGCAATTAGGCTAAGGAATTTCTTGGTATTTCATTTATTGGTTAGCGACAAAATTGAAATCTAGAAATGGGAGAAGTGAAACGCTAATTGCAGTTACACCAAGTATCCCATTTTAAATAAACCTGCCTCATAATTATTTTAAAAAATGCTGCACAATTTATTGTCTTATAGTTTTCGTATTTTAACTTGGTTTATAGTGATTCCATTTTTCAAAACTATAGAATCCTGAAACCTAAAATAAATGGTTTTGATACTAGAACACCTTCAATAACAAGTGGTCTGGAATCTTAATGAGGCCTGAAGACCTTAATGTCGCTTGTCGCTTGTGCTTCCTGTCTGTTGAACACGAGGGTTCAATGTAGAGAGAATGACATTTAGTGTTAGGTGCGTTCAAACGCCAAACTTTATTTGTAGGTATCAAGGAAACTTAATGCTTTTTTAACATTATATCGTCAGTATCAATTAAAATACCAACTCAACGAAAAAAAAATTATGCTACATTTTTTACGTTATTATGAATATTTTATTTGTAGATCTTGCTCCAAACAAAATTCAAAACATTAATGGAACACAATTGTTTGTCTAGGTTAAAATAATTGTTGTAATATTAATCATATCAATGAGCAATTTAAATTCAGAGCAACACTTGGTTTGCCTACAATTGGGGTTTCCAAGAAATTTCTCTATGTCAGTCTAGTGATATTAAGAAAAAAATATTTCGAACATTAGCCAAATAAGCTACGTATTCGACACCACGTTATAACTCCGTTAATTTTAGTTTTGAGAATTAATATCACAAAAAATTTATTTTTCACTTTTATTGGACTTATATTTGATACAACATAACAAAAATACAAAATATTGTCAAAAATCACCTACACCGTATCCAAACTTGTAAGGGACGAAAGTAAAAATAAATGAGAAAATTGTATCATATTCAATTTAATTACAATGCTACAAAATACATCCAGTTATTATTTACAATATATAGTTGCCAATCTCTACTATTAATTTTGCCAATCTCAGTTGTAATTAAAGACTATATTATTGCATTTATACTAGCTAAAATCAATTAATCTTCACTTATTAGTTACACATATACGTACAAACTGCCCACTACGAAACATTTACGTCATTCCAAATGTTCACCACTTACATATCAAGTTCCACCCACTTTCTTACAGTCCAGCCGGTCAGTCTCTGTTCCTCTGATAGTCGGTCACTACACCGGTTAGTTTCTTTTCCGTCGCCCATCGTCGCGAGGATCCCACACACGTGCCACTACTGGCCATTCAAGACTGCCGACACAGAGGCCCGCCGCGGATTATACAACTGAGGTCACCTGCACAGAAAGTTCGTCACACCTCGAGCCACGCCGAGGGAGGTGACGACCAGAAAATTCCCGCAATGTCTCCCAAGTCGTTAATTCTTACGGAGACGGGAGTGACTTCGATGCAGTTAGAGTTACCGCTACGTCCCTGCCCCCACCCCCGGGTATCAATGACGTCATCCGGGGAACGACTGAGCTAGGCCGTGACCACTAGGACCACAAGACCTTACAACCTCGTATAGATTTGCCGGTGACATCACGACCAGTTGGCTGGTAGCTTGGTTAGTTTCGGCATGTGGCGCGTAATGGTTTTATAAAAACTATAGGTTGAATGGTAGTAACCCAATTTGGTTGTTTTAAGTTTTGTGTTCCTCGGTGTCTTGCAAATCGCCTTGATAGGCTTCTTGGGCGTCTTTCAGTTTCCTGAACATGAAGAAGGAATAAATGTCTTCTTGAACGCCATTTCGCGAGAGCACTTCGTGCCTGAAAAATCTTTATATGTAAGGAAATGTTTACTAACTTTCAGAAGAAAAAGTTACATTACCATAATTTTTATTATTATAGTTTATGCATGTGTGAACTAGCGTTAGTCAATGATAGCTGTTTAACCCTACAACGGTGCTTAGTTTCATGCACCTAACATACATGCATTTTTGCAGTATTTTGTTTTAAAAAAATACACTGAAGAGCTAAAAAAAACTTGTACATCGGCCAAATATCGTGNAGTCCACAAATCCAATTTGCGCCAATTTGAGAAAGGGTTGCACGTCTGTCACGTTTAGTGATTCTCGTCAGTCGTAGTTTGTCCCGTTCTTTCACGATCTTTTTCCTGTCGCAGCGATGTCGAAGATGTGATGTTTTACCGGATTCCCGATATTCACGGTACACTCGTGAA
>NQII01009055.1:18720-38437 GCA_002778355.1 Clitarchus hookeri
CCCGCGAGCATGCAGAAGTGCCGCAAGACGACGTGGCATGGACTCGACTAATGTCTGAAGGTATGCAAGAGCCAATTCACACCTTGAATCCTGCAGGGCAGTCCACAAATCCAATTTGCGCCAATTTGAGAAAGGGTTGCACGTCTGTCACGTTTAGTGATTCTCGTCAGTCGTCGTTTGTCCCGTTCTTTCACGATCTTTTTCCTGCCGCAGCGATGTCGAAGATGTGATGTTTTACCGGATCCCCGATATTCACGGTACACTCGTGAAATGGTCGTACGCGAACATCCAAATGTTATCGCTACTTCGGAGATGCTATGACCCATCTCCTGTGCGCCGACTACAACACCACGTTCAAACTCACTTTAATCTTGGTAACCTGCCATTGTAGCAGCAGCAACCGATCTAGCTGCCGACCGCATTGCGTTGCTCTGATTGGTTCCATACCTCTGTTATTTGCATACGCACGCCTATACCAGGTTTTTTTTATTTTTTTTTTTTTGCTCTTCAGTGTAAAAGAGATTTCAGGAACTATAAACCAATCTACTGAGACTATTTACACTTTTCTATTAGTTAGTTTTTATAAGTTAATTCGAACAACACAGATATTTTACGAAATATAACGGAGAGCTAGCTTCGCTCAAAAGAGGTTATGTTAACAGAACCTGCCCATTAGTTAAAAAATGATGTTAGGTAATATATTTATTACACAAAGAACATTTATGAAATGGCTTAGAGAATGTATCAATATACAATATTTCTGCACAGTTTTTCGTTGTTTACGAATGGAAATATATTAAAGGCAACGAAAATTAAGAAATAGCTTACAATTGGTTGATGCATTCAGAGAATAATATCTTTCTTTGCTTGTTTACAAATGACAACGGAGTGAAAGCAACGAAAGCTCCGCATTCCGTACTGTCTACACTCTAAGAAATGGGTTGTAATTTTACCATATCAGTGTATACGTGCAGTGACAAAAGGCGAATGGTAAATTATTTTCCCGTGCATCCATGGTAACGTTCCTACAGTTGCTAAGGAAAGAATCATATGCGTAGGGAAGGTCCCAACTTTGTATATTAGTGGTGCTAGACATTCCCATATTTTCAGCCTGATACATAGTTATATTTCCATACACTGTGTAGGTTAAAAACTTCCATCACAATTTAGGAAGTTTACAAAAAAAATTTTACAGCGTATTTTCATTTTACGCGCTACTGTACATTCCAAGACAGCGACATGCAGCGACTGCTATGCCTTCCGCCAATGACGTCACACTGAGATTATAAGGCTTTGCAATCTCGTCAGTCGCGGCTATGACAACTCGAGGGGGAAGGGGGAATGACACGGATACGAAGTAACTCCTATTAATAGAGAGCATTATTTTGTTTAAGCGCTGAAGCAGCCTTATGCTCTCTGAACGCGCCTAAGGCCTTTCAGTAGGCAATTGACGGGCACGCAAGGCTCTAACAAGGCGGTTTCACACAGACGTTAACAAGGAGCTCGTGACGTTAATTTTGCTTTAGCTCTGTGCACAGTTTTATTTTATCGTAGTTGTGTTCCCGAAGAACTTAACACTATCTCGTATTTGATAAAAAAAAAAATAAAAAAAAGTAACACAGTGCTGCCAAATAAGCTGCATTTCGAATTTGGAAATGGCAAGCTTGCAGCACATTTCAATGAACTCTGCGTGTTGTACAGTCGGGTACAGTGCTCCATTGGAAGACGATGTACTCCTAACTTGACGATAACGCAAAGTTAGGGCAACGAGCTCCATGCAAATTTCAATGTGACCTTACGAGTTAGTAGTCCAGACATATTTTACTCTGCACATTCGTTGTTTGCGAGTTTACGCGTACAGCAAATAAACACCACGAGAATAAGATTTTATTTTTTTGCCAGGAAAGATGAAAACATATTATCTGAGCCCGAACGGTTTTGTTTTTATCACATCAAGTGTATTCAAAAATAAAACAAAATCGGGAAAATGGTAATAAGTCGCATTTTTAGAGCTAGTCTGAGCGATTTTCTTAAGAGGTGGGAAAAGTTTAAAACTGAACTGTAGTTACATATATGAGCTTTCATCGCGTTTATAGTCAATTCACTGTTACTGCCAACTTTTCTGAAGCACTGCTAAAGTCTACTTCCAGTATATTCATCCGCAACCATGCAATCAAACCTTAACCTAAATTACACGAAAGGGACAACACACAGTATTCTTGCACACTCAGTTTAATAATATTTTTCTTAAGAACTACTTCTTACTAGGCATTACCGACGCACCTATTTTCTCTCGGTTTTATTCGTAGTAATTAAAAATTAAATATTAAATTTATAGACAGTACATAAGAAAAAGTTCAATTTAACCAAAAATGAAGTACGTTTATGATAACGCATGTATAAAACATTTATGATACGTGGGGAATTCAGAAAACAACCAAGCACGTCATTCATGGGGTGATTTTTTAAAGGTTTGATTAAAAAAAGTGTGATGATACCGCGAACAGACTTGATTAAATGTCCACTGTCACAGAATGTCACGTATGGACGATGGGACGTTGGGCGCGCGTGTTATTGTCGCCCACATCGCTGTGCCAAGACCAAGTAAAAAAAATTTAATCTCGGGCCCATTAGGGCACGCGAATGCGTGCACGGCAAACGGACACGCGTCACGTCGTCGATATTCATCAGCGGGTTTTTTTTTCTCGTGCGTAGCTTCCTGCTGCCGTAGCGTGCCGGGATGTGAACGGGGGACCGCCCCCTCTTCGTCCTTTGCCGGAGATGGAAGGAGGAAACGGGCGCCGGAAAAGGAAGTGGCCGGTGCCCGCCCCTCAAACCACGCACGGCCGCGTAGCGTGTCGCTTTTTTTTTTTCTGCCGCCCGCCTGAAATGTGGATTTCAACAACGAGTGGAGTCCCCGATCTACACCATTTGCACTTCCGACGTCGGCAGAGAGCGTCTAGGAGGCTCCTCTACCTCAACGTGGAGTGAGTGAAGAGATTTGGCCGAAGTGAGGTCATTATGGAGCAGCGCAGGAATGCAAAGGCGGGGGAAATGGGAGATCCCCGAGAAAACCCGCCCCACCAGCGGCATCGTCCGGCACGATTTCCACATGTGACCGCGCTGGGAATAGAATCTCTTTCGCCGTGGTGGGAGGCAAGGACTCTACCTACCTCTAGGGTCTGACGTCACTACGTATATGGCGAGTCTGAGACAATGTATTTTAAATGGTTCGTAACAGGCACCAGGCACAACAGCCCGAAGCCGAGTGGTCGCCATGTTGTAACGTCACCTGACCGCCATATTTGATCTGGGTGACCTTGATGCTGACCTCGTGCCCATAACCTAAAATGTACTTAAACCCTAAAATCGCAAAAGAATATTTAAAAATTTCCAATATAATTAAAAATTTTAAAAATAATAAAGGTTTCAAAAAAAATATTTAAAGACTTACATAAAAAGAGGTCCTGTGTTCGATTGTGGGTGTAGCAACTATGCTCTCAGTAGGAAGAACAGCTGACGACTAACCCCCACCACCAAACACTCCAATTTTTTTTGGGCTGATTAGTCACGTTTACTTGACTCCACTCAACTCCCTCCTCACTCCCAATCAATACCAGTTTGTATTAGCGGTTTAACTGTCCTCATTACCCCCACCCTTCCCCAAAATTACATTTTATTGGTTTTACAATAAACCCTCTTATTACTCGTATTCGCTCGATTTCCCTCCCCCTCGTCCCTCTCTCAACATTTGCTCACAACTTCGCTCCACATAACCCACCCTTCACCCCAACACTCGCAAAGGCAACCACCTACCCTTCTCTTCGATAAATTCTATTACCCCTCACACCACCACTATAGTCCGACCAATTATTCACCCTCGTTAATCCGTTACCACTACCGCTCTTGTTTTCAGCATTATCCGCCAGAGTGCACTAGTGTGTCGAAAATAGTTAATGTTAACAAGAAACTGTGCCAAGGGGCCTTCTTGGCCCCTTGGCACAGTTTCTTGTCTGATGCGAGAGGTGACGGGTCGCACTCTCTTCCCCAAAGTTTTCAGCATTCGGTCTGGTAAATTATTTTTTATGTTCATTTCTTTCATCAAATTATTATCAAATGTGCTCGTAGTTACTCATACATTTCCCCAGAAAAGTGCAAACTTGCCCTAAAATTTCGAACACCAGTACGGACTAGCGCACTGTTGCAGCGTATATATAAAGATGAAATGTTGATTAAATATAATGCTTGCGACCAACGTCACGACTTCGTCTTTGGTGGTCCCACCGCCGAACCAAGCTGAACTGCCTGCGTTGTCGTCTATGCTATTCGCAAATCTTTAGGGTAGGACCCTTGGAGCTTGAAATCTATGAGCCCA
Source organism: Clitarchus hookeri (assembly GCA_002778355.1). Taxonomy (NCBI): domain Eukaryota; kingdom Metazoa; phylum Arthropoda; class Insecta; order Phasmatodea; family Phasmatidae; genus Clitarchus; species Clitarchus hookeri. Next base: position 23,096 of record NQII01009055.1, read on the forward strand.
ACTCGGGTGATAGACAGTTTTCTCTTCTGTGCTCTTCTCAGCCACCCATCCACCATTCCATCAATACTGATATATTTCAATCACTTTCTCCAAACGAGCATACAAGCAGGCCAACCAAATGCCCCAAACAACCACACCAACGTCAAAAACATACCTCAAAATCATACCTCAAAAATAAGACATTAGCAGTAGGAAAATAAGAGACCTGAGGCAGCGGATGGGGGCTGGGGCTGTCATCTTGGACGTCATTTCCCGGTTCCCCCTCAGAATTTCCCGTTCTTCCCTGAAAAATGATCCTTCCCTACTACTAACATTCATATACCATATCTGAAAAATCATTTCAAAATTCACACCTCAAAATTCCTAACTCAAAAATAATTTCTAAAATCATACTTAAAATATTATTTTTCATTAGACTGTAGTTTTCAGGCAAAGAAATATAAGAAAATTTTAACAGAAGTGCTACTATCAATGTAACACAAAAATGTTTGTTTGGCGCAACATAAACACCACCTTAATGTTGACAGTACAGTAAGTAGGTATAATTGTTACAAAAGTACTTAATATTTAAAAATATAAATTGCCGGGCAATATCTCTAAATGGTTTTTCTTAGAGACTAATATATCGCAGGAAAGTAACTCTGTGAAAAATTCCTTAATGTTAGACTTTTTATAACACAGATGATCCTTTTAATAACATCTTTGATTAACGGTTAAAAATTACTTGCGTATATGTGTAGATGTTAGAAGGCTAATTAGTTTAATAGATAACTGCTTGGCTTCCAAAAACCAACCTGTAAAATTCAATCAACGTGCTTAGCGCTTATTTGTATCCTAATTTCGCTACCTGAGTATTCACGATAAAGTGAACACTTTTTGAAGTACTCTCATTTGGAGTAATAGTCATAAAGTATATTTTAGCCTTAGACGTTAACTTTCTAGTCCAATGGCATATATACACTGTGTTTATTATTTATGTGGCAATATTTATTTTAAAAAGTGGTGGAAGGATATAAAATGGCTGATAGTAAAAAAGTAACTAGGGCCTCAAAAGAGCTCACTTTAGCGGACTAGGTGTTCATGGTGTGAACGGACGAGAGGGCGTGATACCCGACGAGTGAAGGCTACTACTGTGCGTGGGGGCGCTTGGAGAACTCTAGAACATTGCGGACTGGTGGGACATGGAATAAACTGAGGTNAGAACTCTAGAACATTTCGGACTGGTGGGACATGGAATAAACTGAGGTGGGTCCGAATGAACATGTGATACGGATTTTATTGTAAAAATTGGAACTGACTAACATGAACATATAATTTATAAAATAATTAAATAGGTTTTGATACACTGTCTATTGGGACTGATTTTTAATTATTTAATTTCTTTAATTTTTTTGCGGTAATTATAAATTCTTTGATTGTAGTCATTAATTCTAAAAAGCAAGTGATAACAATTTATTGTGAAAATTTAGGTCGAGAGAATTTTGTTTCTAGTTATTGTAAACAGATTTAGGAAATTATAATTAACTCATTACTTAATTAAGACCTCCACACTTTGACGAACCTGGTCTAGCCCACTGAATTTTAAGAAAATTGTAACATTATGCTTTGAAAAATCAGTTTTACAAAATATCATACATATCAAATTACTCAAAAAATTCTTTATTCTGAGAAATTAAAAAAAAACTACGTAAACATTTCTTTAGTCTTATTTTAAATGTATCTTGAAGTAATTCATGTTATTGTATTTCAACCTGAATGATATAGTTTCAGTAACTGAATTAGTTTTTATTGATTGTTAGTCCCAAAAACACTAACATTGTGATTCTGACATGGCATTATGACAAAAAATGTTGTCTAAAACTTTTTTATGTTAGTAAAATAGTATTTTTAAGCAATTTCTACATGTTGAACAGTATTTCGTACAAATAAAAAATTATGAATTTTCGGAAGATGAGCTGGCCACTGGCTGGGANCCTCCACATTAATTTGCTATCTTGGGCCCAGTGTATAACAGGTCGTCCATACGCTACTTCGCGTAAGGTCCTGCAGCTGCTCGAGTGTCCTGGAGGACAGCGCGTGCCTCACTCGTCCTTCCTCCAGGACCCAGCTAGTATGTAGTTAAAGTGGCCGGTTTCCCCCCTACCCCTTCGCGGCACCCGGACGCAAGCGCTCATTAGCCCATTAGGCTCCTGTCTTTGAGTCGCTGCCCGCCGCTCAGATTACAGGCTGCAGTCCCTAGCTGCAAGGGGTAACTCGACCTGCCGTCGCTCGCAAAACCATTCACTTAAAAAATAAAGTAAAAAAGAAGACAGTTTGAAAATGTTTGTGGGAAATCCACACTGTCGATTTATTTAATTTGTGGTGATTGTTAAACTATTTATAACTCAGACTATATTTGTCCAACGCGTCGCCCATAAAATTGAACCACACACGTATCTGGAGATTTTGTGTGCAAGCGTATGAACTATTTACACGTGTATTTCTTATGTGCCTCTTGTGAGAGTTGAACTGAAATTACACTATCTTGGGTGATGTTAAAATTGTTTTTGAGTGCTTGTGAAATAATTATATTTTATTATGGANATGTTAAAATTGTTTTTGAGTGCTTGTGAAATAATTATATTTTATTATGGAATGCAATTACAGTTTACGTTTACCTATCTTCTAAAAAATACCCACAAATTGGGATTATCAAAAAATTCTAAATGTTATGATTTTGCTCATTTGAATTGTTTCAAATGAGCTGTTCGAGTTAAATAAACTTATTATTGACATATCGAATTTTTGTGTAGAAATACTTCGTGCACTTAGCTATATTGATGTTTACATAAAATACTGTTATATGAAGAAAGGAAGTACAAAACTTCATTTGAATTGAAGGCTAGTCCNAATGCAATTACAGTTTACGTTTACCTATCTTCTAAAAAATACCCACAAATTGGGATTATCAAAAAATTCTAAATGCTATGATTTTGCTCATTTGAATTGTTTCAAATGAGCTGTTCGAGTTAAATAAACTTATTATTGACATATCGAATTTTTGTGTAGAAATACTTCGTGCACTTAGTTATATTGATGTTTACATAAAATACTGTTATATGAAGAAAGGAAGTACAAAACTTCATTTGAATTGAAGGCTAGTCCGATAAAATATATATATACGCAAGGAAAAAATACGAAACAAAAAAATATGGACACCCATTAAAAATGTGTCTGCTTCAGAAAATTTAAGGAGAGGAGAAAAATAAATCTTGAAGGTGAAGTAAGTGGTTATACGTTTTATGTGAGAAAATAGTGAAAATATATTTCAGTGTATGAATTTGATGTAAGTTAAGGGTACATTTGTAACGTTCCAGTGTTCATTAGAAAGTGAAAGTGATTTTCCGAACAGGACGAGACGATAATAAAATATTTTTACGTGTTGCTGCCTTGCATCGCTTGCTTTGATCCGTCCCGCTGGAGCGAGGAAACAGTGTGCCGAGGTCAGAGCGATAACGCAAGAAGCGGGCGGCGATACACAAAGGTAAGGCACCGCGTGCTGCCGCGATAAGCATATCGCGACTCGCGTGCTCCTGACCTTCAGCGGATTGGATTTCGTTGGTTATCTGTGAAAAAAATGTTCTGCTTCATCTCCCTTGCATCTCTCAGCCGGACTCGGTGAGCGGGGATTCTTCCAGATCGGGCCAGCGAGACTATTTAATTTGTTACATGCCTCCGAGCCAACAGTGGGGTTGTTGAGTTTTGATAGTTTTAAGGATTGCGTGCCTTTAAGCGGCAGGTGGGTGAAGACAGCGAAGCAACGAGCCAGCAGAGCGACGAGTGTCGACGAGAGTAACCAGCGAGAGTGAAGTCTGCGGACTGCGAGCATCGGCGCAGTGAAGAGTGAGACTGACGGGCGGGACTACTGAACTGGAGGTGTGAGTGACAGACATTTGGAATTATGGCAATCAACAGATTGAATACGTGTAAATAATGAGAGAGGATTAAGTTACTGTAATCAATATAGAGATATCGATGAAGACTTTAATTATACATTAAATACTGCGCTCATTGAAAATAACAAGAGTTAAAGTGGGGATAAATAGTATAATGCTTTAAATAATAGTAGTGTGAATCAATTAAAAATATAATATATTAATTTTATTAAGACCTCCATCCCTAACGATCTCGGATACGCCCGTCTGGCGTCTTGTAACAATATAACGTAAAACTTTCTAACACTGTATATTTAAATAGTAAAATTTTAACAAACACTTGCGAAAATTGGACCACTTATAATTATGGTGTTTTCATTTTTTCTTTTTTCAAAACATTGTTTATTTTAAATTTCAAACGTCTCTCTTACAAATTGCATGATAATCGTAGATCTAGCATTGCATGATAAACACTCGAATTTCGTGGTGTTCCGGTTGGAACTTACACAATGCTAAAAATAAATTATGAAAAACGAAACTCGAAATGAATTGGAGCATGGTCCGAGTGTTGATGACCTAGCTTCAATTTCTTGAAGATCGTGCTACGCTTATAGACAAAACGTGGCGTCGCCTGTGTGGCTAATAGATCACGACCATTTGCAAGGGCCATAATATAAACCGTACAAAGACTTCGCCCGTATTTTATACATGAAAAAATATTTATAGAAGAAAAAATGTATAATTTCGGAAACTTATCCAGGATAGGCGATTTACGTCTAAAATATTAACCAACAGTTCTGTGGTCATTAAAAACTAATTTTCTACTCGTCAACAAAAAAATCTGGGTGGATTCCACCGAAAAATATGTTTGGTATTGCTGAAGATTGTATAGGTGCGTTCAACCTTTTACTGCAATGGCACATAAACAAGTGTGCTACTGGTCTTAGGATTAAAACAAAACCGACAATTGTACGGCGAAGTTCGATGGCGAGATCACGTGGACGAGTTCGTACTACGATGTATTGAGTTTAACCCCCGTGTTAGCCGTGGATTTAAGTTTCTGAAAATGTTAATTAGTTTAGTTTGTGTATAACTTTAAAGAGTAATAAACAAANTGTTAGCCGTGGATTTAAGTTTCTGAAAATGTTAATTAGTTTAGTTTGTGTATAACTTTAAAGAGTAATAAACAAAAACAACTTTTTTAATGTTTTCAGGTGTCTCTTTGCTTCTATGATTGTAGACATTTAATTGTTTTTGACATCAACGAAAATTTGAAAAAACTCCAGGAGTTAAAATTAACTTTCAGCTATTTTTTAGTGCAACTATAAATATTCTAAATTTAAATGTGACGTCAAAAAGTTTTTAAACAGTTATACGAAATCAGTCTAGGAACACCACAAATAATTTTTTTTGAAGTCTGCCGTTTTGTTCGTTTGTGATTAGGGTTTCGCTTCTAACTATTTTTAATTTAAATTTTATTAGAAAAGTTAAAATATAATTGTGGGTAAACCACATAAAGAAATTCCATGAAATAGATTTTTCTCATACCAATGACATCAACAGTGAATTTGAACTGTAACCGAACATGCTAATTACGCAAAATTGTAAAATAAAACGAATTCGATACGAAATTATAAATTAAAACTGCATAGCTCGAAATATTTATATACTCACGTTGTCCTATATTTGAGCTGTAAGTAATTAAAAAATTTTCCTCTCGTCAGCTGTCAGTTTAGCAGATGCTTCTTGGCGTAGCGTTTGTTGGGCGCAAGCGGTCTTGTCTCGAAACTCGGCCGTTGCGTCCTTTTTAATCGAGTTATAACACATGTACACCGTAAAATCCATACATACCTACATATAACATCTACATGTAAATTTACTAAGATAGCAACAGTGGTTTAACAGCTATAAATACAAGCCCGTAGCCCAGCCAAAGCATATACAGAACAGCCCGACTCCGGCTCAATGATTTGACCCAAGCCTGTCGGGCTGCATTTTGGTTGCAAGCCCACTTAACGAGTTATGTGAACGTATGTTCCTGGTCTCGTGACGGCACGGCCTTCCGGGGACATGTGAGAGATCGGCGGCGGACACACCTACATAAAGCATATACACGAGGGTTGATTCAGAAGTCATGGCAACTACTGTTTATCTCCCGAAAATGACCCAACACAGGAAATGTACTATGTACAGTTGCAAGTGTACGACATGTACGTTTTAGAGGTGACACCACATGCGGTATGGGTGCAGGAATGCCCGGCAAGGAACAAAGGCAAACATGGCTGCTTGAAATCACAGTTTAATTGATATATTATCGTATAAACTGTATAGGCTCATGTGAACGGGTACGTATGCGATGAGGCAGACGGGAAATACCATCGGCTGCTTGAGATCCGTAAATGTGCGCCACCTCTCGTCGAAATGCTGTGACGATGTCTGCCTCATCGCCGGCAACGAACCGTGGACAACCTCGGACACTACTTTGAAGGATNGTCGAAATGCTGTGACGATGTCTGCCTCATCGCCGGCAACGAACCGTGGACAACCTCGGACACTACTTTGAAGGAAGTTAAACAGCTCGTACACGTACGATACGTACCCGTTCACATGAGTGTTTACAGTTTGTACGAGAATATATCAAATANGTCGAAATGCTGTGACGATGTCTGCCTCATCGCCGGCAACGAACCGTGGACAACCTCGGACACTACTTTGAAGGATGTTAAACAGCTCGTACACGTACGATACGTACCCGTTCACATGAGTGTTTACAGTTTGTACGTGAATATATCAAATANGTTAAACAGCTCGTACACGTACGATACGTACCCGTTCACATGAGTGTTTACAGTTTGTACGTGAATATATCAAATAAACTGTGATTTCAAGCAGCCATGTTTGTCTTTTTTCCTTGCCGGACATTCCTGCATCCATACCCCATGTGATGCCACCTTTCAAACGTACATTCCGAACACTTTCAACTGTACATAGTGTATTTACTGAGTTAGGACATTTTCTGGAGATGAACAACAGTTGCTATGACTTCTGAATAAGCCCTCGTATTTATAGACCTGTTATTCCTCACGTTTCAATAAATGCTCGTTTAGGCAATAAAGCTTAATGAAACACAGATAGGTAGGGACCTGAAAAATTCGCGAGTTCAATGACCTGCAGGCTAGACTCTACAGTCATATGTACAAATATGCCGATATTAACTTCACATTGGTTGTCTGTTGTCACAGTGGAAGGCGACAATTGGGCCACCGCTCTCCAGGAGGTGTCTAACACCGGGTTGACCAATGGCTAAAGTTATATAAACACACGTGTTTTAAATTCTAGCTTGTCCCAAAAGCAATCCGCGATTTCTTCAAGTCTCTACAGATAGGGATAGGATAATTTCGCGAATTCATTTCAGGACAAGATTGTGATTAGATCACAGTTCATTAGACACGCCCTGGACGACTCTGAGACAATAGCAAGGGCCAGTGACTTCTCGCGTAAAACTCGGAGCACAGTAGACTTCAATACTACATACACACCTCAGCTGTTGTTATACCTCCATTGGCTGCTGGTGCCGTGTCCGTCTTTGACCGAGCCACTCGGAACTAAGTAACTCCGACACTGAACCTTCGTGATTCGTGCGCAAACGGTTAACACGGGCCAGAACATTTTTTTAGGCAATCAAAGAAACTGGACGACCATACAGTGCTTTGGACTGTATCTTGTCTCGAAATCTTTTCGCGAAATATCACTGCCCCTAACAATGGCACATTTGCAAGAAAACAAAGTAGTGAGTGCCATGCTGACAGATGTGAAGGTGTAACTTCACACCTGTCTCTGTAGCGGCAGCCAGTGAACAAACATCTGAGGCTCGATTGTACTCAAAACTGTGGAGTCTAGGCGACAGGTCACTGAACTCACGAAATTTTCCTCTCCCTAAACACAGAAGACACTTGATCTACCTCTATGTACAAAATGAAGTTTCCGACTGACTGACATGACCTTGTCAGTCACTCGTCAACGCACTGCCCAAACCGCTGGACGCAAAAGCATAAGGACGGCTTCCTCTTGGCGTGGAAGCATCCATTAAGAAAGGAGTTTTAGAAATTCGACCTCTAAGAGGGTAAAAAGAGGTAAAATGTTTTTTCGAGCAATCCTTAATAGCTCATTAACCCGATAACGGATCGTTATTTTCTTTGCTTTAATAGGTGGGTGATATAAATTCATTGACTAGTTGCAGGATTTTTCTAATTTAAAATCCTTAAGAAGGTAAGAAAGATTAGAATGTGTTTTCGATTATACGTTACCTACATTACATCGTTTCCATGCTTGTAATCTTCAAACTAACGTGTTTTGTGGATGCTTATCAAAAGAGAAAAGAATGTATAGAAATGAAATCTGTCTCTTACTAAGGAAAAAGTGCAATTTCTCTTACAGTCACAGAAAAAATTGCCAGAACTGAGTACAATCAATAATAAAATAGCGTATTTACTTAGACTGCGCTGCCATTCAGTATAATATGTACATCGCAGTATGTTCTTTTCCTAGCAGTGATAACAATATATTTTATTAAGTCATTAGCGTAATTTGTTAAAGTCGCTCGAGGGTGTAGAAATAAGAGTACAAACCTGAGGGCACATTTGAAAAATGTGTAATGTATTCACGGTTATTTCACACATTTCTGAAGCCTTTCTAAAGTTCTACTTCCAGGATATTTCTCCGCCTCGGGCAAAATAACCTTAACTAAGTCTAGAAAATTACACCGAAGGCCAAACGACAACGCACCGAATTCGTGCGCACTCAGTTGTAATAATATTTTGCAAGAGAACTATTTCCTACTAGGCGCTACCAAACACAGGAGTTTCTTACTGTTTTTATTCATATTTATTATAAGTGATATATTGTTATTTATAAATTTAATATAGGTAAAACTTTAATTTAAGTAAAAATAAAATACCTTTATGTCAAGAGGTATAAAAGTCTTGCGATACGTAGCGTAGTTAAGAAATAACTTAACACATCTTACATGGGCTGATTTTTCAAAGGTTTTATTCAAAAAGTGTGAATAAACCACGGCTATATATCTCATTGCCCTCTAATTATACCAGGGTAACGCCATATAGCTCTGCCAGTGAATAGTAAAACTGACAGTAGAATAGAATAACTCTCCGGTGTAATAGAGAGTGTTGCGTGTTTGGAATTATTTCATGTTCTGCGAAATTCACGTATCCAAACTTAAGACACGCACGTTTTAGTACAACCTGTAAACCGATACAGCAAGAAGCAGATGCGTTACATACCTAGTGATAAAATGATTTCAATTCAAGAACGTTCGTAATTTGTTAAGTGCACACGGGATACACGAAATTAGACCTAAACGTTACAGCTTCCGAAGTCGTTCGAGACGCAACAGTACCTGCCACGAGAGCAGAAACGCTAATTAACGGTCGGTCTTTTTTATTTCCCGCGCACGCTCGACGCGGATGCCTCGAGGCGATGCGAAGGCTCGGCGTAATGCTCTTTAACGGTAAAAGCCCGCGGCAACACGTATCTCGCGTTATATTAATGCGCGCCCAGGTCCGGGAGTCTTTACACTGCGCTGTTGTCCGGCGTGGAAAAAAAAAACAAAAAAATAAAATCAGGTAGCGTTGGCCGGTACTTTAATTAAAAGGTCGTTGTGGACGACTCGTTATTGCCTTTAATGCATGTGTGTGCTACCAATATCAGTTATTGGCGCGACAAAAAATAGTAAACAGTTTGAGTAATGATGGCCGCGTGGCTATAACGAACAGGCGACTGCGCGGAGTGGCCACGGCGTGCCTAACGCAGGACCACACACCGCGTCACAGCTGCGCTTTGCTGTCCCAGAAGCCCGTGGTTTTCCGGATCATTTTGCTATTAACAGCATGTTTGAGTTAATAACGTGAACTAGAATCATGCAAAGTGTCTTAAAGGTCAGGTTCCGTTCGTGATGTCGGTGTATNTAACAAGTGGTCTGCTATAAGGGAGTTTTGTTATAACCAACGACTGCAACAAACATGCACTGAAAGAATTTAGGGAGGTTGAATAAAAACATCTTATCTCGGGCCACGAATAATCAGGCCTTTTCAGTTCAGTCGGATAACTAAACCAGTTCATTTAACTCACGTACTGTGTGTCCAGTAAGACACTAGACTGCAAAATACAGCGATTGCCTTCGTATATAGTTGGTAATATTTTATTTGGNACTGTGTGTCCAGTAAGACACTAGACTGCAAAATACAGCGATTGCCTTCGTATATAGTTGGTAATATTTTATTTGGGCAAAGTTTTAAATTAAACGAAACAAAAACGTTATAACGGTCAACTTTCATTACGGGAACCATTTCGAGTTCAAAGTGTTTTGCGTTAGATGCAGTACATAGACGAAAAACTGTGCTACATTTCGAACTACAAGTCTTAGCGTTGAAGTGTCTTTTTGGTCTGCCCTGCAACACTGCGCAGCCCATTGGCTAATGATCTTACGCCGTGGNAAATATATCGCCCCCCTTAGAACCCAAATCGCCCACCGGGGGGCGATCGCCCCCAGGTTGGGAACCACTGGTATAGCCTATAGCTTACTGGCNGGGTAAATAATTCGCAAAACCGTCTGACTGGTCTCAGTCATAACTGGTTCATATAACTGTATCCGACCGTATAGCCTATAGCTTATTGACTGTGACAACGAAACACATGTTGTGTCGACAAGTACAGCTCGTATAATAACATGCTTTGTTTGCAACGCCTGAAACCGTAAATTAAAGCGGGTCTGAAAGGGTTGGAAAGAACTTTAAAGTATTTTGCCTGATGATAGTTCAACAAGGTTTTAAGGGTTTCTTCATAGGAAACAGTTGTATCATTGTGTTGCAAATCGATAGTTACAATCGAGGAGAACATCGTGGCCTGGTGTAACTATTGCCAAAACCCGGCACCGGGTCGTAGCCTGGTTGTTGAGAAACACTAAGCTATGCCACTTATATATGACACTTATCTAGAGGACGTTCCAGCGCGCGCTTCTGATTGGCAAGATGATAAGCAGCAGAGGGAAAAGCAGCTCTCGTACTCAGATAAGTGTTTGGCATTCTTATCATAAAAGGTTTTAATAGCGTAAACAGAAACCGTTTTTAAGACAAAACTAGAAAATTATTTAAGCCATCTCTCGGCAAGACATACTCAAGTACCGTGTTAAGAGGCCCCACGGCAGGATTATTGACAATAAATATTAAAGTACTTGTTAAGTCACCTCACTGGCGAATACTGGCGAGGCATAATAAAAGTCTTAAAGAATTAAATATTGTTAAGCCACTCTAGTGCAGAATACCAGCGAGGCTTTAAGTTTTATATATATATATATATATATATATATACACAGTCGAATCACGTTATTATGACCACCAGCTAGTATCCAGAGTAACCGCCCTTCGCAGCACGGACAGCAGCTAGACGAGCTAGCAGTGACTCAGTCAGGTGCTGATAGGTCTCCACGAGTATCTGGAACCATGCTGTCTGCAGTGCGTCCCACAACTGTTGAAGGGTGCGTGGCGGAGGAGACAGACGGCGAACACGACGATCGAGGTGGTCCCTCAGATGTTCAATAGGATTGAGATCAGGGTTGTTTGGGGACGAGGGAAGAACTTCTGATAGTGCTCTTCCAGCCACGTGCGGGCATTTCTATTCGCGTGGCAAGGCGCATTATCGTACGGGAAGATCCCATCCTCCCGAGGAAAGACAATCATCATGCACGGGTGGACGTGATCGCCAAGGATGGATTCATAACCAAATCTATCAAGAGTGCCTTCCCCACGGATGATGGAACCTAGAGAATACCAAGAGAACGTTCTCCAAACTGTAACACTGCCCCCACCGCCTTGTGTTCGTCCAGCAACGGATGCAGGGATTCGGTTCTCCGACGTCTCTCGCCGGACACGCTGACAGCTGAAAACGTGACTCGTCGGAGAAGGCTACCCGTCGCCAATCAGCAGTGTTCCAGTCTCCATACTGTCAAGCAAATTCCAGTTGTTTTCGTTGATGCACCTGTGTTAGCATGGGTGCAGCAACACTCCATATACTCCGGAGCCCCATTCGCAGAAGGGTTCGCTGAACTGTTGCGGTAGACACGTGTCTGGATGCACCTTATTTCATTTGGACGGTGAGCTGTTCCACTGTAGCCTGTCGGTTGACCTTCGCGCACCGTCTTAGTCGACGTTCACCTCGGACATCAATGGCGCGTGGAGCTCCGCAGTTTCCACGACGGTTATTTCCAATTGTGCCATTCGTCCACTCACGATACACATTAACCACAGAATCACGTGAACCGTTCAAAAAGTCGCGGTTTCCGAAATGCTGCCCCCCTTGTCCCGAAAAGCCTATGATTATCCCTTTTTGAAACTCGGTTAAATCGTTTCCTTTACCCATGGCAGCAGGAAGCGCAATAATTTTTGAAAATAAAACTTGCGTTTTTATATTCTTTTACTCCTTTATATAAACGTCTAAATTATTGTATAAGCTAATGAATCACTACTTCACTAAAATCAAGTTAATTTGTAGTCATGAGTAATTGGTTGAACATAAGTTCACTATGAAGCACACATTTTTGTAAACTTTCTATGCGGACATCTCTTACCTACACGAAACTGATCGTGAACCGACCTTAGGAACACCAACAGTAGAATAAAGCAAAACAGCGCTAATATCCGGAGATCTATTTAAACAATGGATGTCCCCATATTTTGAAATTAGGGGCTGTGGGAAATGGTTTATTAGAACACTGATTACTATACAGAGACTGTGCATTCAAGTCCCGGGTAATAAATGGACGATAATTAGGTAACTTGAGCACAAAGAGGAAGCTAGAGGGAGATGTGGAGCCGTAACTCACCTTGTCGAGTAACGGGATCGGGACCTGCCTCCCGTGACGTCACGCGGGCACCGTCCCTCGGGCGAGCTGCCGTTTTACCTGCAGCAGGATAAAAGCAAAGACAAGTTAAGAATACAGAAGCGAAACAATATCTTAGGTTTGGTTTACGATTCGATGTGGAAGAATTAAGACCCCGATTAGTACACGGAAAATATATTGAGCAACTTACGATTGATCTAACAACTGTTAAGTCTAACCTATCAGAATCGCAGGAAGAAAAAAAACAGACTATAGAGTAAGAAAAAATTTACGGTCGTGAACATTACTTATAGTATGTAGCGTTATTTACGTTTACTGCTTGCGTAATCGTTTTGAAATTCGTGATATCTTACAAAAAGGTGACGCCGACGGCGCTGTTGGGCAATTTAGTCCAATAAGTCGGGAAAAAGGTTAAATAAAGGCGAGGTTAATTAACAACCTCGTCCAAGAACTAAAACCTGACGACAAACAGTTCTTTAAATACGCGAGAGTACCGTCTTCCGATTTAATAATTCATCGGATACGATATCACGACACAACATAATCTTAATCAAAGATGTATAAAGATTTTCCCGCCAAAAGCAGTTATCCCTGTGCTTCGATTGGCTACCCCGTCTTGATATGTACCTATTATATAAAATATAACTATTTCTTAAGTCAAGCTAAGAACACTCATAACCCGTGCACTACCCGCACGCTGCAACCATAAACCAAATACTCTTTAACAGTCTGTGTAGTATTCTAAACACACGGCTGTTACTGTCAAGTCAATAGGAAACCCGCCCTGATATTGCGAACTCCAGCTGCACACGCCAGCAAAACTGCGTCACTGGCCAGTAACATGTCAGTACGCCATTCACCAGTGAGTGCCAGGTCGCTCACTTGCCAACCGACAGCCCGGCCTACAGTAGAGATGGCCGACGCAGTCCGCTACTTTGTCATAGATATTTCTTTGCCATAGGATATATCGGTGAGACAGTCACTCAAGTATCTGTGACTGTGACAAAGCGCATACTGGGCACACGTTCTGAAGTTTTGTGATACTTGCTTCGCCTGTCACAGTTAATTTCAACTTCTCGTGACAAGTCACGTCCCAACGTCACAGCCAGTCGAGCCTTCTACTGGAGTTTGTGTGTTTACCGAGAGATGGCGACTGCGTGCTTTAAAGAAAAATATTAATTCTGTAACCGAAGTTTTTTATTTAAAAGGATAATAAATGTCTTCACGTAAACTGCTTTATTTTCACTTTTATTATGTTCATTATAACCTACTATTTTATTACACAGTTAATCTGTAAGCCATAGCAGTATGAAATGTAACAATACAATATTTTGTTTTGTGTGCATTTTTATGTTAGTTTTTTGTTCACTCAGTATTCATTATTTAAGAAAAATCTACAAAGAAAACGAATTGCGAAAATCCGGGACTGACCCCGCCGGGAATCGAGCCAGTTTCACCTAGGTGGGAGACCAGTAGTCTAACCACTACACCACCGCGACCCCTTACGCCATGGGTGTTTGTGGCATCTTCAGTGGTCAGTTTAGGTCACCACGGAATTCAAACAGTTTCCTAAGTAGCCCTCCAACTAACGGTGACATCAAAAGAAAATAATTTAACCCATGGTTGCATAGCACGTCCAATATAAATTCTTAAAAATAAATTGACTGTGATTTATATGACACGTTCAAATACTCCAGAAATTGCACGTATCAGTGTCAATCTTGTTCCACCAGCTGGCAAAGCACTGGAATTCCATGTGCAATGACCTTGAGATGTTCCCACGGGTAACAGTCAAGTGGATTGAGATCCGGGGAGCGTGGAGGCCAGGCGACGATTTGTCCTGCACGTGTGCGAGACAGGTAATAACACTTACACCATTCCATCTGATAACATTAAGGGGTACGCCTAGTAAAAGGTCGACTATTGCCAATACGTATGGTACAATGTTCATGGGAACATTCTCTTTTGCTTTGGAATGGACTATCCACGCCCTAATTACTTCCCACACATTTGGAGACACCCGATATATAGTTAATCAACGAACCCTGACTAAGACCTTTCATCAAACTATAGGCTGTTCGCGGTTATTTAAGCACTTTTAAAATCAATCTTTGAAAAATGTCATTGCCCCTACCTGCAGATATTTCAACGAGCTCATTGACAGGCGAACGCNTTTTAAAATCAATCTTTGAAAAATGTCATTGCCCCTACCTGCAGATATTTCAACGAGCTCATTGACAGGCGAACGCCCAGTAAAGTTGGCAACATACTGAAGGAAAGTAGTTCCATGTCTTAACGGGGATCTCCCGTTTCCCTCGCCCAAATCTATTCACTCGCTCACACTTGAGGTATGAGACGTGTAGTACCGTCAGGACATCCGGGATTATATATGTTAATGGGACTCTCGGTAGCGACTTGCTGCTTGCTTTTTTCCTTCGTTAGTAGCACGAAGTGTCGCAGTCGGACAAATGTTTGGGTGGCGGGCGTGGAATGTAGCTTCCCCCCCCCCCCTCC
>NQII01009055.1:38453-58439 GCA_002778355.1 Clitarchus hookeri
GCCCCGCAGCCCGGCCCAAGCGTGACTCTTATCTGCCGGAGAGCGCCCGTCACGACGCGTGTTTACCTCCCGTCTCTCGGCGACCAGTCATCACTTCTCTCGTCGAGCTGCTGCCGAAGCTCACCAAGCGATACCACGAGTCCTCGAGGAAACCGCAGACTTGAGGTAGACCGACCTCGCTGGCTGCGCACAAACAAGTCTCCGTGTCCCAACGTTGAACTGCTCCAACACGACTAGCAAAAACGGCGTGGATTTGGGTTTGAGGTTAGAACACTCTCTACTAAACAAGTGCTTGCAGATGTCTGTATACTTCCGCTAACCAATTTGTGATTCAGATTGGTCGAATTGAAATTGGTGAAAAAANAGTGCTTGCAGATGTCTGTATACTTCCGCTAACCAATTTGTGATTCAGATTGGTCGAATTGAAATTGGTGAAAAAGTGCTCATCTTTTGTAAATTAAGATATAAACAAACACGTCATTATTGTTGACCATGTGTCTTTGACAGTTATACTGGTGTGGAGTAGGTCAATGTTGTAGAAGACGAATAAGCGGTCTAATTCATCTTCAGTCTATGAAGGGAACCTCTAGTATAGTCCATTCACGGTTAATTCCAATTTTTCTAAGCCAATGCTAAAGCTCTACTTTCAAGTCATTCGTCCGCCTCATGCAAACAAGGCTTAACAAGTCTAGACAATTACACCAAAGCAAAGGGACAGCGCCGCATTCGTGCGCACTCACTTTAATGGCATTTTGCATGAGAATTATTTCTTACCAGGCAATACCAACGCGCCTACTTTCTCTCTGGTTTTATTCATATTAATTATAAATAAACTATTATAATTTTTAAATAAAATATAAGTAAATTTTTAATGTAACCAAAAATAAGATACTTTTTTTGTTAACAGAAATATAAAAGATCGTGTTACTAGATATACTTAGGAAACTACTTCATACATGGGGTGATTTTTTAAAGGATTTGGTTTAAAAAAAAAGTGTTAAGAAACGGCGAATGGTCTACAGAAAATTTTAAAAGCCTCGAGGTTGATATAAATATTTCTATTTTCACGATTATTTTCCACCAATTCAAAAATTTCCCACGGTCACTTGTTCTCATTGGTTGATTGGTGGTAAAAGTTCATTATATTCTAACTCGCTATAACACCAACACAACAAAAACAACACTAACACCATCCACCAATCGCTAGTGGAAATGATTTTAGGACCAAACACCAACTATCAACCCCAACCACCAAGCTGAAATTGTACCATCTCGCATACTGTATACAGCGTTGTCTTTCAAGAACCGCCAACAACTACTAATACCAACCGCCTAATGTGCCAGGGGTTTAATAGTTTCGTGAAAAAAAAAAACATATTTCAGACACACTGCAACGCAGTTATGGGCCTAGTAGGCGGGCCTCTCCGCTGGCTCGGGAGCCGGGGAGCCAAGGCCGCCATCTAGGATGACATCTCGCCGAAACCTCCAGCTCTGTCCTTCCTCACCAGCAGCGGCCATCTTAGATTTCCCTTTATCCCTTTTTTCCTACTGCTCTAACATTTCACCTCAGCACTTCACACTCATGCATTCCGTTTCTTTTTTCTCCCGCATTGTCAATGTCTCCCACCCCTCTCTTTCTTTCACTCCCTTCATCACCGCCGACGTCGTCTGCTGTAGGCAGCCATCATTAATTCCCGCCGCCAGTCAGCCGCTGTAGGCAGCCATCTTTTACAGTTCCCAGCTAGGAGAGCCGGTATCGGCGCGGCCATTTTTTGAGTTGGTTGGATTACTCGCCGCCTGCAAAGACGTGCTAGCATCGGGGAGTGTAGGTCAAGTGGTGGCCGCCAGGAGCGCTGGCAATTTTTTTTAGTTGGTAGCTGTTTCGGAACTAAAAAAATGCAGGAGGCATGCGGTTTCGATCCTACCACGCTTGGGTGGCCAGNTTAGTTGGTAGCTGTTTCGGAACTAAAAAAATGCAGGAGGCATGCGGTTTCGATCCTACCACGCTTGGGTGGCCAAGCTGACGTCTACACCACACGACCATCATTGCATGGGAAGTGTCAGAGATGAAATAACGTATGTACTCGCATCGGCCTACACACACTCGCCATACAATAAACTTGTAACAAAGAAAAAATAGACACTGCACGGTTATACGAAGAAATAAAGTAAATATCCACATCGGCCCCTACACACTCTCCAGACAATAAACTCAAAACCACATTAAAAAAAACTGCAGGCATCACGCGCGCCCGCACATACACACTTTCTATACGTGTTATATATATATATATATATATATATATATATATATAGCATAAAAAATACCGTCGTTCTAAAATTCAGAAAATAATTATATAAAANTTAGTTGGTAGCTGTTTCGGAACTAAAAAAATGCAGGAGGCATGCGGTTTCGATCCTACCACGCTTGGGTGGCCAGGCTGACGTCTACACCACACGACCATCATTGCATGGGAAGTGTCAGAGATGAAATAACGTATGTACTCGCATCGGCCTACACACACTCGCCATACAATAAACTTGTAACAAAGAAAAAATAGACACTGCACGGTTATACGAAGAAATAAAGTAAATATCCCCATCGGCCCCTACACACTCTCCAGACAATAAACTCAAAACCACATTTAAAAAAACTGCAGGCATCACGCGCGCCCGCACATACACACTTTCTATACGTGTTATATATATATATATATAGCATAAAAAATACCGTCGTTCTAAAATTCAGNTTTGTATGTTTGTGGTACCTTCACTAAACATGTACTTGAGTTTAGTTTTTTTGGCACCTTACCTCCAGACAGATAAAGAACACATTGGGGAGGTACAAATATATATATATATATATATATATATATATATATATATATATGCATCCATACAGAGCCAATTCCGCAGCAATTTACATGTACCTCGATCATCTGGTTTTCTCATATATATTCTGATCTCCTTTCACCTGGCGTCCTGGTGGGAACAAGTCTCATGCTCCGTCATTCCACCTTGGTTTTCTCATATTCCTTCTGGTCCCCTTTTACCTGGCGTCCTGGTGGGATCGAGTCTCTTGCTCTGTCATCCCACCTTCATACACAAGCAATTGCGCTGCAACGCACATGCGTGGCGATCACCCACGCACTTCTGTATCTCCACCATGTCTTTGCATTCGAGCGCACGCACTTCTGTAACTTGAACCTGACCATGCATTCAGCGTAGCACGGGGTGATGATGGCACACGCCTGCTAGCCTAGAGTCGTACCACGCGTGCGTCAAGTACACCTTAAGCACACTTATATACATAGTTGGCTGTTATTTCCGAACCATTTAATATACAGTCACCAAATCCATAAAATAGGTATCACCCCCGACAACGAAAAGGACCACTGTGTCAAATAGGTGTTACGTCTTCTTATAAACATAGTTGGTTGTTATTTCCGAACCTGTTAAGATACAGTCACCATATTCATAACATAGGCATCATCCTAGACGACAAACAAGGCCGCAGGGTTTAGCAAGCCCAAAACTCACTTCATAGCATGGTTGGCCGACATTTCCCACCCACCGAAGCTACGACCACCAAATTCATATCACAGATATCACTTCCGACTGCAATCGAGAAGATGAGGGCAAATAGCACTAAGCCCTGTTACAAGCATAGATTGTCAGCATTTTCAAACCTTTGAAGTTCAGGCACATGTAACAACCGTCCACGCATGTAAAGAAAATAAAGGTATACATACATGTGNATATCACTTCCGACTGCAATCGAGAAGATGAGGGCAAATAGCACTAAGCCCTGTTACAAGCATAGATTGTCAGCAATTTCAAACCTTTGAAGTTCAGGCACATGTAACAACCGTCCACGCATGTAAAGAAAATAAAGGTATACATACATGTGNTTTCAAACCTTTGAAGTTCAGGCACATGTAACAACCGTCCACGCATGTAAAGAAAATAAAGGTATACATACATGTGTGTTGCAAAGTTACCATTGCATATAGGAGTGTAGGAGCTGAAACAGCACACATAAGCATCGGCCTGCACGCCTTTGATAATCGCCCACCACCGCCCTTGTCGTCTGGTACCGCAGAAGTCTACCAACGGAGATCCCCATCAGTGACAACTAGCCTCCCTTCACCCGCCGACATCCAGGCTGTGTATGTGTGTATATATATACATACACATAAATAAACGTTACCATGGGTAACATACACCAAACAAATATGTGAAAAAAACAAGAAATATACAAATTCGCTGCGTGCATGTTACACACAGTCATGGGTANGTATATATATACATACACATAAATAAACGTTACCATGGGTAACATACACCAAACAAATATGTGAAAAAAACAAGATATATACAAATTCGCTGCGTGCATGTTACACACAGTCATGGGTAACGGCAAAATACATACATATATAGTAATATAAACGAACACCGCCAGTCCGACACAAGGGCCGGTGGCCCGATGCTAGCATGGGTATCCCATAACAACCAGCCATGTAACGAAAAATAGAGGAGTATGCACTTGCACCGATAACAAGACGTAAGTAGTCGCAGGTTACGTTAAAACATGTACACGTTAATATAAATAAACGTCGTCAACCTAAACTCGAGGGTCAAGGAAACCGAGTGTAAAAGGTATGAACCATCCTGTACATGAAAAATCAGTTACCTAACATACAATAAAGGACTGGCATAAATGCAAGTACATCACGAGCACAATACCACAACGAGTCACAATATATAAATATATACTCGATGGAGCCACAGTCCATAATAAGTTTTGCTATGATGCCAAGAAGTTTAGTTAAAGCTAGAATGCATACCAACATGAGAAAGAACGAATGATCACTAGGACCAACCTCAAAAATGACTACAGCGCATCAAGTGCGATACACATTACGCGACTTGTAAATACTGTGTTCCTTTGCTTGCCACAAAACAACATACGTTTTAAACAATTAGTCGCGCAAGAGAGACGTTACTGCTATGCGCTGATGCAAATAGATATAAACAAAACTATTATAAAAGCGAATAGTTAAAAGTATTTAACAATCAGTGTATATTGCGCGGGCATCCAGCGCTGTATGTCACATTTGTCGAAAAAATACTTTCGTACTTTCGCGAAGCCAAGAAGCAAATATGTACAAGTGCGATAAGGTCAACACTGCTACGCTCTGATGCGAACCGATATAAAAACCAAATTTAAAGTAAAATATATATAAGAACTTACCAAACAACGCAATCACATATTACACAATCATTGGATGCTCTACACTGTGTGTTAAACGATGCTGGACAAGACCAATCGGTCTTGGTCGGTACAAAAAAATAGCAAACTACTTCCTTACGAACCTACTGAAACGAAACCATCGCATTCAGAGTACAGCCAAAACTCACAACACTAGCAGTGGAACACATCCGACTCGGCCGACTATTCGCGATCAACTATCATCGTGAGAATCTGTAAGGCAGCCCAGGTGGTCGACCCGCAACATGGACACCCTGCATGTCTCGGCAAGTAGAAGGGATGGCACAGAACATTAGACGAGAGAAAGAGAGAGCGAGAGACGCATCAGGCTCCAGGGTGGTAGACCAGCCGAGCCACACATGCACTTATCTATTACGAGAGGAATTCAGTTATACAGTACAAGGTAACAAATTATTTCGTTTTAAATATGATATACATGTACTTATTTCGAATACGTACAACTTGTATTGAAATAGCAGTAAAATTATGAACTTTGTAATGGCGAGTAAGGAAGTAATACATATACGTTTCAACTATGTATGTACTCTAATTTTCAGTCATACCCTGAAAGCGCTGGAGACAGTGCACCAACCTTGAGAATAATGTAGTGTAGGTTCAAACCCATAGTGGATGATAAGTAGTTAAAAACTTTTGTGTTAGTATGTCTGAGTATTTAGTACCGACATTATCATCAGTAGAATATGTACTATGTACATTTCAGTACAGTTTTCACAACATCACCAGCAGTTCTAGAAGCAGCATTGCATTATCACCCTCCTATCTAGTTTAACGTATTTTGAGATTTTTACCTAAAAAATTTATTTTTTGTTGATGCACTTATGTATTTAAGTAGGGTCTTTTAGCACTTTTCACTTTGCAGGTTAGCCACACATGTTTGTCATATGATGCTGGCCTGGTAATGTTGTGAGCAATCTAATTGGTTGGTAGACACATAGGCACCTCAGTCGAAGACACAGATGATAAGGCTGAAAGGAAGCAGACATGACCCAAGAAGTCGATGGTATGAGCCAAGAAGTCGATGGCACTGGCGTAGGTCCCATTAACTCTGGAGTTCCCGAGGTCGCAGAAGCTAGACGAGGTAATCCAAACACGTCCATCGGGTGTCTGCATCAAAGTATAGCATAACACACACCACCACTCCCAAGAAACAAGTACCTATAATAAGTCAGAAGTTACAGCTTCATGTCGGATGCTTTCAGCATGACATGAAGCTGTAAATATTAGCATGTCTCTTTAAAATATCGCTTCGAATAATCTGGTGTTGGTAGAGGTTATCGCTTTTGTCCACCCTACTAACACTTTTAGGCCCATAAAAGCAGTTCGTATCACCACAGATCGCCCAGAAGTGCTTTGTCTCGTCGAGAGGACATAGTGAAAATGATGGTATGCTGTTCTAGTGGTCACAAAATTTTATCTGCTATCGTGGCATATGGAAAGATTTAATCACTTGCAGCACTCTACAAGGATACCCAGCTTCATANAAAATTTTATCTGCTATCGTGGCATATGGAAAGATTTAATCACTTGCAGCACTCTACAAGGATACCCAGCTTCATACCTGCATAAAGAATTCCTTCTCCCATATGCACGATACAAAATAGAATTTGTCTACAAACACCTACTAGTCTATCTGCTACAGGACGAAGAGATTCTTGGCTGTCTCTCATGTCTCTAGAATGTTTTCAAGGTAGTGCTACCATACAGACACATCACATTCCAGGAGCTGGTGTAAGACACATCGAGAGCAAGCAGCAGCAGCAGCAAAAGAAAATCAAGACACCTCCAACACTATAATATGAATGAGTGTAAAGAAGTTGAGAGGCCGAATTGTCAACTTCGCAGGCTAGACAGCAATCGACCTGAAAAGGTAATATATTTCAGTCCAGCAACCATGCTGACATTTGCACCACACAGCCAGCAGTCATCTACTGAGGCAACCCGAGATGGGCAACACAAACTATCATGCAGTGTGAACAGTATACAAGCGGGCATCATGTAAAAATGGATGTCATTTCGTCGGCGAGAGTGTTGGTGGAAATCAGATAGCCACGACTGCATTCATCTACTACGATCGCGTACTCTGCTACAATATGAAGATGGAATCAATAGTTGAAGACTTATCATTCGTAACACCATCGGCATCAACAGCAGGGGGCCCTGAAGAGTCGCTACAAGCATTACGGTATCAATGTTACTATTGTGGAAATACTTGTAGTGCAAGTTGCAATGCATGCCGTCATGAAAGTAGCCATTGCATGTTCAGTCCAGCATACAAGGAATTCTACTGTGATAACTGCGATACTGTGTTCACCCGCAGTGGTGGCCTGTATAGACATAGCAAGATGTGCAAAGGCAATGTTTGTCGTTCATCAGGAAGCGAATGCAGGGAGCAGCCGATCCTTAACTAGATATGTTAGCAAAGATCTGGGCGTACAACATTTTCCGCTTCGTCACGTTAACGTTGCGTGCGAAAAATGCAGCGTAACGGCAATTTTTCGCCCGACGTGAAAACCACTCCCGCAAGCAATTTACGTCGCGGCACGATCACATTTCCTCCGTCGTGCAGCGGCCACGACGTAAACAATCGTACCACGCGCCCCGCCCGTGGGAGGATTTCCAGGAAGGAGGCTGATGTATCGAGATAATTGGCTGAAACCCTGCTAACATTCGCGCGTCGGGCTGTTAGCGCAGCCTGGGATCAAGTAGACGGCCTGTTCCCCTATCCAACATTCCAGTGGCTAATACCAGTCCATCGGAGGCAGGCTTACGTGATAAAACATTTCTATAGACCGTCCACAGTTATCACATTCAGTCCCAGTGTGGGCTATGTAAACTGATGTGCCTTAAGGCTGTTGACTGGTTAACAATTTGGCATAGAGAAATACATTATTATGAAATTGGTTTTCTAAAATCATTTTTGAAGATATAAACTTAAAACAATAACTTAAGTGTGAGAAATGATAGTCTCAAGCTCTGTATCGAGGTAAATATAACAATTTGTTTTTCAGTAATTTGATATTTAATTATTAAGTTTTCTGATCTTTCCAGGAAACAGCCTTTATATTAATGTTACAAATACGCTTATAATAAAAAAGCACGTATTTTTCGGAGGAAAAAATGTATCTGGTAGTACCTTCTTATCTTTAACAGGAACCTTAAGTACCGAATTTAATTAACATGTAATTTCCAATGCCAAACTATCAACCACGCAACAGCGTTAAGCAGTTCAGACTTTTACTTTCAAAATGGCTGTCATTAAATAATTTTAGACTAGTATATTAGTATACTATATATTTTAGATTAGTATACTGCATCTACGAAACTACGTACCTAATTTCAACTCATACTAGTATGCTGTCAGAAGCTGTTACAACCATTAAATGTATCTACACTGAGCCTCCTCTGGCCGTTATTTTGTAAGATAGCGACACATGATAAATACAATTTTTATGTCACATCTCGATTATTAATCAACCTATATTCTCCAAATTTTGTATGTGCCACTGGTGCTACAGTAGGCCATGTAAAATTACATAATTTAAGTGTGTCACGCACTTAATTTTTGAATGGTGACTAAATAAACATTTTGAAATAGTATGGTATATCTACGAAACTATGCACACAAATTTAACTTAACTATATACCCTGGTAGCATCTATTGCAGCCACTAAATATGTCTACAAACACCCTCTTTTGCCCACCATTTTGTAAGATAGTGTAACATTAATAATTTTTTTTTTCATACCTTGAGAAACGATAAACCAATTCCTATCAAATTTGGCAAACAAGTAGTACTAAGGCAGACCAGCTTCAGACACTTATTTTTTAAATGGAAACTATATAAGTATTTTAGCTCAGTAAGCGATACATACGAATCAACGTAAACTAATTTAACTTAACTTTGTTTGTTGGAAGTATGTATGAAAACCATCAAATGTGTCTACACCGAGCCACCTTTTCCCGTCATTTTGTAAAATAGCGTCTCATTAAAAAAAAACGTATTAATTTATCTAGGGCATTATTTAACCTATTCTCAGCAAATTTTTCACACTAGTGGTGCTACATTGTCACATATCAGGCACTATTTTGAAGATTGTGGCCTTATATAAGAAATTTAGATTAGTGTGTCACATATTGAACAATTTAACCCGTTTCAAGCTAACTTTTTTGCCGATATAATTTATTATAATTATCATACGACCTCAACCGCGGTGACTGTTAACTCGCTAGGTATATTATTCCATTCATAGTTCACTGAGAGGAACGTTTGTTTGGGCCAACAATATGTTTGTTTGTATATGGCCAAACAAATGTGTAGAGTTGAATCAAACAAATATTTGGTTGTCAGGCAAATTTTGTTAACACAAGTAGATGATTTGGTCAGTTAATTGTATATTTCGTTAGCTGAACAAAATCTGTTCTGTTGCATTTCAAAATTGGCATAGTCAACATATTTTCTTAGAGCAACTGCTTATTTGTGCGGCCGTATACAAACAAGTATTTTGTTGGCTCAAACAAATTTTTCTCTCAGTGATAGCTAACGATTGATGTTTACGTCAAGTACACCCATAATCAAGAAAAATGTATTACCCTGAAGGTGCAATTGCAGGGGCACGTACAGGCACAGGGAATGGGACTATGTATACAGAAAACATCGAAATATTGTACCGTACTAAGCATGTCTTGCAGGGGACCAACACTTGCCGGATGCACTTAGTATGGCGTTGGACCACCCTTAGCGTGGAGACAGGCGGCGGTACGGTCGGGTTGGAGGCATACAGACGTCGGATGTTCTGCTGAGGAAGATCCTGCCCCAGCTAACACAAGTGACCCTCCAAATCCGCCGTAGTTGCCGCTGGCTAGAGTTGCCGTCCAGTCTGGTCCCAACCGTTCTCGATGAGCGAGAGGTCTGGGGACCTTGCTGGCTAAGGAAGCTAGTTGACATCCCGATGGCAGGCCATAGGTGCCAGTGCTGTGTGAGGCCGGGAATTATCCTGCTGTGAAATG
Organism: Clitarchus hookeri; assembly: GCA_002778355.1. Lineage (NCBI taxonomy): Eukaryota > Metazoa > Arthropoda > Insecta > Phasmatodea > Phasmatidae > Clitarchus > Clitarchus hookeri. Next base: position 48,754 of record NQII01009055.1, read on the forward strand.
GGTTTATCAAGTTGCACCAGGGAGGAGAGTGCATAAGGTCGCAGAAATTCCTGGACGTATCGCTGCGCTGTCCAGGTTCCTTCAATCACCACCAGTGGGGTGCGGGAATCATAGGAATATACATATAAAAATACTCAAGGGCCCTACAGTGAGCCTTACCACAGACTTTCCACAAATAAAATGATAGGGTCACCGCTGAAGGTCCCATAGGTACACGCAGCACGACGAGAACACTGCACGCCAGTTCAGAGACCTGCACGTAGTGGCGATGGCGCACTTGATGCACGTGGCAAAGTCGCCCTTGTTGCTCCCTAACTTCTCGGCCTCAAACGCGGAAAACGGGCCATTTAAGAACAGTGACACATGAGTTGTATTTGGTCTTTACATATGGGCCGCAACTAGAGAAGTTCTAGCGGTGCTACGATGTATTTAGACACGTGTACTTTCTTGTAATGTTTGCGATTGGGCTAATCGTTCCCTGTGTGCCCTGCGGGACTGTGAACCAATAACGCGCACGTACAAACAGACTGAGCGAATCACGTACGACCTAGTGCACGTGGTAAAGTGCTCAACACGAAGATCCCGAAGGGCCGCGGTGGTGTAGTGGTTTGACTACCTGCCTCCAACCAAGGCGAACCGGGTTCGATTCCTGGAATCCTGTCGCTCCCGGATTTTCACATGTGCGAATCGTGCAGGACGATGCCGCTGGTCTGAGTGTTTTCTCGGGGATCTCTCGTTTCCCCCGCCCATTCATTCCGCCGCTGCTCCGCACTCACCTCGTTTCACCCTCATCGGGTCTCAATACCTCGATGTTAAGAGCCGCCTAAATCTCTTCACCCACTCGCGAAAATCCCGAGCAATGAACAAATGACGGCCCCAGGGGTGTATGCAGAACTGACGAGTTCACCTTAGCCGTCAAATGAACTCGGGAGATTCCTTTGTCCCTAGCCATAACCGTACATCTCAGATAGATTTTGTAAAGAAACACCAAATATTTCATATGAAACACGTTGCAGAGGATAACCTATTTTTTTTTTGCGGGAGTTTACGAGAAATGTGAAGAACCTTGAAAATAATGTTGCCGGAAACAAAATGCTTATGAGTATGGTCGTTTCCATCCCTTCTTTTCAACGACTTCAAAAAGTGTTCCATCATTCGTGAACTCGTTTCGAATCTTAATTACAAAAGTCTTATTTTCAACTCCTACTTGTTTCTTGCGGCATTCGATTACTGTAGCGAAGGCAGTTGCGGGCGAAAGCCTTGCAGACAATAGGCTCATAATTGAAACTACTGACTCAAAAGATCGACGGGTGGAAAAATTAGGCTGCCTCATCGACTTTTTCTACAAGTCATCTACTGCGGCAAAAGGTACCAACGTAAGAAAGCTCATTTACCAAGGGACCAGGAGAGGGTATTAAACATGTAAACAATAAACCGTTGCATAATGAACCCAGATCAAAGGCAATTAAAAAAAAAATTAATTCACTTCCGTTAGTATAGAGGAAAACTTTCTTCTGTGCTGTGAAAATTGCTTCTTGTAAACGAAAGACTCAAAGTGAAGACAAGCGTAAGTTTTCTTTGGTTAATATATTTGTCCCACATTTTTTATACGTGGTATTCAATAAAATATATCCTTTATTTATGTCATGTGAACTGCAGGATTAAATTACGCCCATTACTATATCACGAAGGACCGATACGTTGAAAAAAATTTGTGCTCACAAGTTCTTGTTTTTCAACTTGGCTTCAAATATGAATACATGTACTTTTTAAGAAAGTACGGAAATGAGCGAATGGTAGTAATTAATTTACGTAATTACACAATAGTTCAAAACTACGGGTTAATAATTATTTATTCCTTTCTCACAACAACGATATGGGTGAAAGTTACTGCACGAAAACAAAAATGCAGTCCACATTTCACTGTTTACAAGTGCTGGCAACTTGCTGTGCGAACAGGTTAGTTGGCTTCGCTGTGAACGAGGTTGTCTTCGCAGGAAATAGTAACTATAATTGATGAGTTTTGTTTGTAATTTTGTGAGCTTCCGTAAAGCTTCCGTGAATTTATAAAACTATTTACATTTGTTAAGGAATCATTGTCACCACCGTACTCGTAGCGTCTGTCAATTAAGAGAGAAATCGAGGTTAGCTTTTTGCTAGTACTTCCCGTAATTTCATGATTGTTTTCACAGTGCACGCCAGTGTGGCAGATAAGCAGTGACACTCGGTCGTCGTGAAAATATGTTCCTATATTGATGTTTTTGAAAACATTTAAGGCCTGGTCTTACAGACCATGTCGAATTCCTGATTTCTGAATTATTTCAACAATTTACGGAAAATTATTTCTAAACTACAACTATGCGGTACATCTTTAGCATTATACAGTCCGCTGCAGAACAAAAATAAATTCTCAAATGTTGTCACGTGGTTATAATATTACAAGACGCCTGAGGGGCGTATCCGGGTTTGTGAGGGATGGAGGTCTTATCTAGGTCTACTATTACTCATTTTATTTCTCAGTGAGCGCAATATTTAATGTCAATTTTAACTCTAATTAACGTCATTCTTATTGTCTCTGTTTAGTTATAGTTAATTAACTCATACTCATCATTAACATACTTTCAATCTGTCTGTTGCCAACATGTGCAATTTCTTTCATTTACGCATCCAGTCCAATAGTTCAGCCTGCCAGTAGCACTAGTCGCTGCGCCGATGCTCGCAGTCACAGATTTTCCTCCCTCTGGTCACTTCTCTCGCCGCTCGTTTTGCTCGTCGTCTATCGCTAAAACTCCAGCCACTCATCAACTCCCGGCTCGGAGGCCGGGAGGCTCGGAGGCTCGCACTTTTATACTCGCTAGTCTTGACCTGGGAAGTTCGACATACCCCGAGTCACGCTGAGAGAAACAAGGGCAGCAAACTACAAGAAAATTCTTCAGATAAACACGAAAATTCAATTAGGTTTTTATGGTCCGAAGGCCGGCACACCCTCCGTCCTCCCGCACTGAGACTGTACTCTGATAAGTAAGTAAGTGCACTGCTGTTTCTCCTCTTCTGGTTATGTCATCGTGCCTGTTCTGTACCATTTTTCACCCTGTTCTAAGATGTTTTCTTCTATTCTCGTGTAAAAACCTGTCCTCACTACTTTTAATAAAACCTTCCTTGATGCAGTTCAAGAGCTTGCCCAAACCATTCAAGAAAGGATCACTGGAAACATTTCTTTTTGATCGGGGATGCGTGATAAGGGGTTTCCAGATAACACGTTTGACCATCATTCTCCAGTCCCCCCTTACCACCCTGCGAGGAGGTGACTATTTCCGAACTGGTATCATCTCTGTCAGAGCTCCTCTGTGCTGTGTTCTCAGTAGCGCACCATCTTCTACTATGTGAAGGACTTTGTGTAGTTGAAGTATCAACGGCCATAGGCCTTTATGGCGTCTCTTGCATCGTTATAAATCAAACTCCTCGTCTCTTCTCTCGTGCACCAATTTCATGAGGTTCGTGAGTTCTTCTATGTTCTTGTAACATTGTTTGTTGCAAGTAGCATCAGGTCCTTATATTCAGGATACGGAAAAATCGCATGTTTAACTCCTTCCATGTTCCGTATTAAAGGAGCCATTACATGGCTTCCACGTCCTCCACTGTGATTTTCTACTTAGGCAGACGCACAGAAACAGGCTATTCAGTCATTGTTCCGATAGTCGGTTCTCTTCGAGTTTGAAGACCAGTTGTCCATCTTCCCGACTTACTTGCTTCCAAAGATCCTCTACTCATCTTGCCAGAACTTCTGACTTTGGAGCCTTGATAGGCTCTTCATGTCCCATCTCTTCTACGACGTTATTGCTGTCGTCCCCATTTCTTTCACTTCTGCACTTCAGCTGGTGTTCTATTTGTCGGCTTCAGTTGCCATCGTTGATAACTTGTGCAGTTCTCGTACATTCTGGCAACCCTTTCACTGATGTAGATGACCGGTCGCCAGATGAACGGCCATCTACTTCGTTACACTCATCACCCNCCCATCTCTTCTACGACGTTATTGCTGTCGTCCCCATTTCTTTCACTTCTGCACTTCAGCTGGTGTTCTATTTGTCGGCTTCAGTTGCCATCGTTGATAACTTGTGCAGTTCTCGTACATTCTGGCAACCCTTTCACTGATGTAGATGACCGGTCGCCAGATGAACGGCCATCTACTTCGTTACACTCATCACCCATCGCTGATACTAGAAGAAATATCTACATTGTGCAGTTCCCCAGCCGCATGCAGGACTTGATCTTCTATCTATACCTCGAACTCTTCGAGTCTTCTTCCCGCGTCGTGGGCGAAGATCACGAGGATTCGTACAGTTACGCTCCACTTCATTACCATGCTATGGTCCATAGTTTCAATACCATATTCCTTAAGCTGCCTCTGTGCTGTGATCCTCAGATCTTCTATCTTGCCACATTCATACAATATGTGCTGAAAAGAGTCATCCACCTGACATGCCTGGCACAATGGTGAGTCCACTAACCCAAACTGGTGGAGCTTGTGCTTGTAATTTCCGTGACCAGTCATCAATTGGGCGAAGTAATGGGTAATCCTTATCAATTTNACTGGTGGAGCTTGTGCTTGTAATTTCCGTGACCAGTCATCAATTGGGCGAAGTAATGGGTAATCCTTATCAATTTATTTTTTTACCATTTCCTTATGTCAGTAAACACCCGGTACAACTCTCTTCTATAGATTGAGTTGTCCCATCTGTATGGTTATTTCAGTAGTGACATATCTCTGTATTCTTTCTTTTGCAGGGTAGTTGGTATTCTTCCCCGGAACTCCTCAAACAACTCGCCTCTTTCCCTCACCAGTATGTCTGTAGGAAGAACTCCGGCCAGCACTACAAGAGCCTCAGTTCTGTAAGCTTTAGTTACAGTTAAAAGCACGGCTCTCTGGGCCTTGTTCAGATGCCTCTGAACCATTACCTGAGACTATCTGAGGTACCACACAGATGCAGCATATGTCATAATGGCCTGGAATACTGCCATGTAAATCATCACCATGGTACTGAAGTGTAAACCCAAGTACACCGGTACAGCAGCTCTCATCCTAGAGAAAAGCACTACTTCTTTACTACATACATATCTTATGTGGTTCATGAATGTGAGCCCACTGTCCAGCATGACTCCCAGATATTTGTATTCTGATATTGTGCAGACTGTCTAGGATTTTATCCCATGCCTCAATCTGAACTTCAGTATTCTCAGCAAACTGAAAATGCGAAGAGACTAGATATACTTGCTTATTCTTCATAATTAATTGTGCTGCTAGGCGGCGTTCTGTTGAGATGTTCCCGAGAATCCTACTTGTATGTTGCTTCCTCAACCATATCCCAACCTTAGGATTTTCACCACTGGTCAGTACAGAACCCAGTAACCCCATAACCTTCCCATGCAATACATAAGGTTCCTACACAAACATTTGCACTTTCAAAGTGCAACAGTCTCTATTCACACTTTTGTGAGGATTTCAGCCTCACTGGACAAGGGCCAAGGCTCAGGACCAACACTGCCCTTCTACACTGCGCTCTCTTCGCCGGCTCTAGGAAACTGTACATCGTACAGGTCACAGGTCCATCGCTGTATCCGGCAGACTGATTACCTGGAGTCCACTGCCACTTCCCGACACACGCTGAGGGGGAGTGTACACAGTGTCGCTTAGATCTTATTCAATTTCAAAGTACATACACACTTGGCCAATTATTCCTTTACTGGTCGCCACTCAGCAAAGGTGGGTCTGATCTCGAGGCGGCACTAGGTACCGAGAAGTACACCGAGAAAACCTAGAAGTACCCCCCTGGAAATTCAATCAGCTGAAGGTCAGGAGCGCAAGCAGCAAGGATGTATCGTGGGGCCACGCGCTGTGGCAAGCCTGTGTAAGCTGATCTTCGTGTTCGCCGCCTGCTCTCGTGTTACATGCGTGACCTTCACACCCCACATATCCGCTCTCGCAAGTGATGCGAAGATCCGAGTGCGTGACGACAAAGTCACTAGCAAAGCATTATTTTAAAAGTATCGATAAATTCTTGACGTTTCACAATTACGACATAACGAGTGTATAAAACTTGGTGACTACATTTGAAGGCATTTGTCAAATTTAAACACTCTGTAATAAGAAATATGGAATTATTTAATAGAAAGGAGATTTACGGCACGTAAATGGAAAATTCAACGTGGCTAATGAGACCGATCCTTAAGGGGGATCAAGCCCCACCATCTTGAATTTTTTTAATTTTCGTCTACTATCCGCAAATGTGGATTTTGGGTGGACTTTTTCGGACGACACGACATAAGGTTTTGCGTTTTCTGAAATCTGTTCCGTCCGACCGCCATAGATATTGCGACTTCTGTAGTCGCTACCGCAAAGCAATAAATTATTTTACCTCGGCTGTTACAAGTTAGAAAATATCAAATGCAGAGAAGCTGTAACAATTCAAGAACATTAAGGAAGGTATTACCGAGTTTTGTCACGCCAACAATTGTTTTCGCACCTGAAATCGAATTTGTGACGGAAAATCTATGAAGGTAATCCGGCATGGACTGACCCCCTTGAGCTACACTTTCGTTATTGGATGGTCTTAGGTGCCCGCCCGCGAATAAGTAATGTCCAGCACCGGAGTAAACTTATTTTGATTGGCCCAGCCAAATTAAACAAATGGACGCGTTCAGAAGGGGAAGTGCCGCTGCAGCAGCGATTTATGCTGCTTGTCGTTCAACCGTACCACTGCAGTGCAGTGAAAAAATACGCTCTTCTTGCCCGCTGCTAGCAGACGACTGGCATTAGACGAAGGACAAAGAGGTTTTCAGAAATATTTGTTAACATTGTGCTGCTGGTGGAATTACGTGTGTGCAACTGGAAACTATTTTTGGTTGAACTAAATTTTTATGTATATTTTATTTATACACAATATTTTTTTCATTTATAATTATTATAAATAAATATAGTAAGAAAATATGGGTATTGGTAACGCCTAGCGAGAAATAGTTCTTACGTAAAATATTAATACACCGAGTGCGTACGAATGTGGTGCCTTGTCCCATTGGTGTAATTTTCTAGATTCGGCTAAGATTTGTTTGCACGGGGCGGAGGAATATCCTGGAAGTAGAACTTTATCAGGGCTTCAGAAAAGTAGGAAGTAACCGTGAGTGGACTATAGTCGCTTGCAGTAGTTTATTCAGCAGAACCTGCATCGCTGCTTGCGTCACTAACTGGCAGCGATGCATCGCTGCTTGCTTCACTAACTGGCAGCGATGCAGCATAGCCTCGCCAGCTGAAGGCCCCTAATGTCTTCTCATAAGAACACGCGGTCAATAAGTAAAGGAAAACTGCTCATGTGCACTCAGTATACCGAAGTCTTAGGCTGTGTAGAGCCCCTCTATAGTGAAAATCAATTGCCCCAACTAAAGTAACACTTCAGAGACTAGGGCAGAAAAAAAACTTTCAGCATACCACGCCTATTGGAAACACTACTATCGAAACTTCAACATGGCAATAAACGCCATTTAAAATATCGTGGGTGAGTATCTGAATACAGGATGAATACAGGGCCCTGCACTGATACTTGTTTCAAGTTTTCCACCAATAAGATTATAGGTTGGACGTTTAAAGTTGCGTAGTAAGGGTTGTCGACGGAAAGCCTACACACCAGTTCTGAGCCTTGCGCATTGCGTCGATGTAGCACTTGATGAGCGTGCCAGTGTCACCCTTATCGATTCACTGTAATTTGTTTGTAACATCCAAGCCATTAACTATTTCTGCCAGCAGATACCATCCCCTTTGATACAAAACGTGAAATCTTCTCAAATCTCTAGTTGACAAATAAATCTGCAGAAAAAATGCAATTCTTACCCTGGGGGTAAGTTATTAAATTAAAAAATTAGAACAGAAAAATATTCCCACAAGGAACTCAGTCAAGTGTTCTGCCAAACCAAACCAAACAAGAAGGGAAACAAACGAACGCGAGCAACAAAACAAGACACTGAAGAAACAGCCCAAGACAGCAGAGAATAACACACTTGGTTTTATTGGCAAACCTGGCACCTGCTACAGTCTTCAGGCGTACTGAAAGTTTGTGTTCGTGTATTCTAGAGTTTTATTTTTGAGTGTGTTTGTATATATTGTCTTGTATTTGTCACTCGTTCATTCGTTTGTTTCTCGTTTTGCTTTGGTAAAACTCTTTCCTGGATTCCTTGTGCGTTTGCGTTTATATTCTAAAAAAAAATCTGTTGAAAACAGTTAGCATTTGCTTGTTTTCGTGTATGTTTTTAACGTCGTTTTCTGTTTTCCTTGGCGTAATATCTGTGCTATGGCATATTTACGAAGTAATATACGTTTAGGATTGCCAACTGTTCCATATTGTACGGGATTTACCATCTCTGGGGCTGAAAGAATTATCCCATATGGGCAAAGGACGGAACGTATTTATCCCGTGTCTTAGAATTCTTCAAATATTACCTGGGAGTTCTATTTGTGGTTTTTTCACACTTTTTTTAATCGAAACTTTGAACGACGTGTTTGGCTGCTTCCTAAACGTGGCATGTATCACAAGCGTTTTATACCTACGCGTGTTAACGTAAGAAGCCTTATTTTCGGTTCAATTTAATTTTACTTATATTTATTTATTACTTATAATATTAATTTATAAATATTATGAATGAAACCAGAGAGAAAATAGGCGTGTTGGTAATGCTTAGTAAGAAATAGGCCACATGCAAAATATTGTTACACCAAGTGCGCAATAATTTGGTGCGTTGTCCATTTGGTGTAATTTTCTAGACTTCTGTTAAGCTTTGTTTGCATGAGGCGGAGGGGTAGCCTGAAAGTAGAACTTTATCAGCGCTTCAGAAAAGTTGGAAGTAACCGTGAATCGTAAATCCACAAGACGAAGTTCCGTGTGTGTGTGTGAATCGAGGTTACTGCATAATTTTTAACCCATAATTTTTTAATTGTAAACCCAGCTTTATCTCTTTACCGGTTGATTCATCGGCGGCATTCATTGACAAGGCCAAGGCCGGGTGAAGTTACTTGTTCTGAGAAGGGGGGAGGGGTGCAGGCCTTCAAAGTGCGTCTTGATTCGCATGTTAACTATCTTCTACACATTTTAAGCACAAAAACTGTAGGTGCGTCTTTGAGTCAATGGTGCCACTCATGTAAACATGGTATCATATAACTTTTCATTGCTTCCTCACTGAAGTCCTTAATGGCGGTCGCATGTCTTCCTTCTTTCTGAAAACCATATAATCAGCGGCAATTGTCCTTTTTACACATGTAATTTTTTCCTCCAGCTAGTTATAGGTTGTTCACTGCTATTTCAGTACTTTTAAAATCAACTTTTGAAAAATTTCGTTGCCCCTACCTGAATACATTTTAACGGGCACGCAAATCTGATATATGCCCAGTAAAGTTGGTAACGTCTGTGGAGTGGTGAGGGGGGGGGGATGTAGACCCACGTATTAACATTGAATTAAAAGTATTAGGTATAAACATCTGTGAATGTTGAAATGATTTATTTCGCTTTCTTCATTTTTAGTGCATATAGGTGCAACGATCAGTAACTTTGTAAAATATTTGCTTTTCCAATAATTTCAGAGTTTCACTTCACTGGCGCAATAATAAAGTACTGAGGCCCATGGCAATGCTAATTTTTCATATAGTT
>NQII01009056.1:0-48776 GCA_002778355.1 Clitarchus hookeri
CTACTTTCTCTCCGGGCGCCCTAACGACTCCTCACACACGCAAAAATAAATTTAAAGATGTAAAACATTCAAAATGTAAAAGAATGTTGAAGTCATGTGCGCTGCCGGTGTGAGTTGCAATAGTCACTCGCTGTTCTTCTCTAGACAATCGCTTCTTGGCTTCCACAGACTTCTGTTGCACGACAAGGTTCGTGCCTGCTCTAAGTATCGCTTGAAAGTTTCGTCATCCGAACATGGCCTAAGCACGGCATCACAAGGTGCGGTAATGTCTAAAAAATAGCACACAAACTCAGACGTTCCTCTGGAAACATTGTATTATACTCATGTGGGGGATCATGTCAGCCAAATTTGACCTCCTGCACTTTCCTTATTGCATCATGTATCGCAACACAATGGCTAGGCTATGTGTCCAGCCTACTAACCCAATGAAATATTGCAATATCATCCTATGATGACTTATACTGCAGTTGACTGACTCTAATAAAATAATAAATTTGGAAAAATTAAAATATATAAAATACAAACAAATTATTACTGCCACGATATTCTAAATACTGAATGAATTACTATTCTTTACAAAAAAATAGAAAAAATTAAATTTTTCCCAAATATATAAATTACTATATACTACAACATTATAACATATTGTCTATTATACAGAAACTTGACAAGAAAACTTACATAATGGGGATAACTCGTTGTCAGTGTGTGTTGGCCATTGTGGTTGTTTCTGCTGTTCAAAGAAGTTTTTTGAAAAATGCCTAAGAAAACAAGTGTTATAATATTGTATAGGAAAAATATAAAAAAGGGAAATAAAGTGAGGGTTACATTAATCGCTTTGGTGTTACAGATGTGATTCTTTCTGATTTTATTGCTCATGTTAATGAACCTTGTAATACTTCACGTCATATTTATATTCTGCCACTTGATCAATAAAACATTTGAAGATCCACTTCCAAAATGATTCAAACAGTTTGATTACTTTTGTGCTAGAGTTCAAAGTAGTAAAAAATTTATATAGACAACATGAAGATATTTCAACACAGTAAAGTTGCCAAGCAGATATAAATGCTGCTAAAAGAGTAATCACTGTAAGAGAATAAATAATAACAACAGTGAAACCTCTTTAATACAATCTTGCCTAATACAAAACTCCTGTTTGTGAAGGTACTTTTAAGGTCCAGNAACAACAGTGAAACCTCTTTAATACAATCTTGCCTAATACAAAACTCCTGTTTGTGAAGGTACTTTTAAGGTCCAAAGAAATTAAATTGGCTCTATTATGTAAAAAAAATTTGTTTGATACAGATGCAATTAATATGTAGTACAAAGTGGTTTTAATCCCTCAAGGCTTTGAATACGTGTATTTTTTATATGGTTAGTACAAAATCCACCAACAGAAACAACATGCTCGTGAGAAATATTTATTCCCAAAACCGTTTGACCACAGATAAATAGGTTTCATAGCACAATATTGTAAAAAATATTGCACTCTGGAGAGATGTAGTGATCACACTTGTAGTTATAATTGAATAAGACTCCATTTTCTTAACACAGAACTGATGCTTTATGTGGGAAGTGATATATGATAATCTTACCGGTTAATCTGTGAAGAAGTTTATGTTTACAGAGCTTGTATAAAAGAAGTACAAATGTAGCTACTGCACATTCTATGAAAATAAGAAAATGGAATAATATTACATTAAACATGAATTGAGGAGAATCAGAACAAAAACAGATAAATCCACTTTAGCTGCATTTGCTTGTTTGTGGTTTAGGGAGGCGATCTGGGTGAAATACATAGGATGCCACAAACATGTTTAATCAGAACATGCTACATTGATCTTACATAATCATTTGAAATGTACATTTGTATCAAAAACTGATAATTCTGGCAAAGCACTAATTAGAGGCTCTAAAAAGAACACATAATTTGTGGTTGCTCAAGTGATGAAAAGAGTAGTATACCAAAGTATAGTAACTGGAAACACGATGCTGAGAGCTATATTGCTTGCAACAGATCTATTTACATTACCCAGCATATTCAGTGCAAGAAAGCGGAGTTGTCTTGCTTTGATCCGACTGCTTGTTGTTATCGGACTTTGATTCAACCACCGTGGATATATTTATATTTATATTTAGTCTCATATCTAATACCGAAGCCTACACTCTTGAGAACACAGTGCAGTTTTTTGAAAACAAGCACAGTTTGATAATATTAAAGATGGCATCTCACATTCCAACAATCTCACTACTCATCTTCATTTACTATCTCTTTATCTGCATCTTCTTCGTGGTTTTCATTGTCATTAAGCAGAGTCTTGTACCACAGGAAAGAAGCATCATTCACCCAGTCCTTTCCAAATTGCTTGACCAGCAGACCTCTCACATCTTGTTTCTTTTGAGCTGTTAGATTGCGTCTTATATTTACGGTCGCCAACGATTGTTGATGGTTTCTGCGTCTCCGTAAAATACAATCCCACTTCCTTTCCTGAACAGACTCATGCTTGTAATTCCTGTAGCATTTTACGTGGAATAATATTTTTGTCTGTAGTGTCTGTCCTTTTCTCTGAATTACTCTGTCTTTCTTTAAATTACATCTTTTGACTAGTCTTATTCCATGCAGATTTTTGTAAGACTTGCAGTGATTTAATCTTTTGTAATTTGTAGTCCTTTCCTATAGTTAGTACAGTGCCATGTTCCTTGTATATTGTTTCATGTTTTTCTTTTGTGTAATAACCAGCATTGTCCTGCTGTGTTTCTCAACACAACTGTACACAGACGGTCGGAGGATGGAAATGTATGGCCTCTTACAAGAAATGTCAAGTGTGTTTCCTCTAAATGTGCGGGTGATTTGTTGACAAGCCAAAATACGAGCGTGTGTATGATGTGGGAATTTTTGACTCCCACATCCATCACAGAATAATCTCAACATTCTTCTACCATCTAAGACCAGAGAATCCAAGTGATACAGGAGTGCTGAGCCAACTTCCCTAGCCCCTCTGCTACGTACGTCCTCAGTCCATTGATAAAATATTGGCTTCCTTGAGTTCATTCTGGAGAAATAAAGGTTGGACTTGTAAGTTGAAACAGAATGACACTTAATAAGAACCATCATTTTTACACAATGTATAGAATACCTTTGCATGTAAGTGTGTACTCGTTTTTGCATCATCAAAACACACTCCTTATTAGGATCATTTTTGTCTTTTATTCTGTGTGATAGTACAATGCATGTACTAAAAGCATCAGAAGAAGGTGACTGAAAACTAATATTAAAAGAGCACGTAATTACTTCCTGAAATGTAGAATTTTTTACTTGTGAATGTGGGGAACAGAATTGTCGTACATAGTTTCCTTTGATTTAGGTCACAAGATAAATAAATGCATTTGGCTTTAAGCCTTTTATAGTGACTGCTGGTTGGCCTAAAAATGGTCTAAATTTCTCTTTCTGCTCAGCTGATTGTACTGAGTTCCTGTCCCCACCTCGTCCTTCTTTAGGAATCCGTCCCTCGAACACGGTCTTAGGTATTGAATGTACACTGTCCTTTTCTATAGAAAACACCTTCAAAATCATTTCCTTACATACAGGTGTATTCTTTCCTTTATCTGTTAGATAATATGTGGTACTAAATGCACGTCCTCTCCTTTCCTTCCCTTGTGATACTCTACTTTCTCTTTGACGCTGTGGTGAATATGGTGCAACTAAATGAATAAGAAACACGTCCTGTGCCACTTTTCAATGGTGTTTATAAGACCTGTGCCTATTTCAAACATAAATTGTCATAGTTATTGCAGTTTAGCTGAATTATGCTTTCAAGGCAATGCTAAGTCTAATTCTTGAGGCTCTGCATCACGGTACCTACAAGCAATAGGCAACCATTACAAACCTATCAATGTTAATATTGCGATGTCTTATCAAATCTTGATGTAACCATTGCAGTCAGACCATAATCCGATAACTCTAAGCTGTCGGATCTTGAGTTTAATATGTGGGGAATGGAAATAGATATTTAAAAATTGGTTTAACTCTCGGAATAATGTTTCCTGTAACCATATTATGGTGTGATCCTTCTTTTCCTAATGTGCGCAACCATGCTGTGATCAGTGTTTACTTTCTGTAATAACTGCAAAAGTGGATTTATCTGTTTTGTTCCGGCGCTCCTCAATTAGGGTATGAAATATGGTAATGTTACAAAAGAAATGTGACGTGAAAGAAATTTAGAGTACATGATAATTCTGAAGTGCAATTCATTTCATTACAACAATTTGGGAGAGTTATTATTTTTCTTTTTTATTTATTTATACAGTGCACTCTATTCATTTCTTAGTTTGGGATATGAAGCATGTCAAAAATATGTTTGCANACTTTGATCCAACCACTGTGGATATATTTAGTCTCATAGCCAAAGCCAAAGCCTATACTCTTGAGAACACAACGCAGTTTTTTGAAAACTAACACAGTTTGATAATATTAAAGATGGCATCTCACATTCCAACAATCGCACTACTCATCTTCATTTACTATCTCTTTATCTGCATCTTCTTAGTGGTTTTCATTGTCATTAAGCAGAGTCTTGTACCACAGGAAAGAAGCATCATTCGCCCAGTCCTTTCCAAATTGCTTCACCAGCAGACCTCTCACATCTTGTTTCCTCTAAATGTGTGGGTGATTTGTTGACAAGCNGTGATTTGTAGACAAACCAAAACACGAGCGTGTGTATGATGTGGGAGTTTTTGTTTTGACTCCCACATCCATCACAGAATAATCTCAACATTCTTTTCCCATCTAAGACCAGAGAATCCAAGTGATACAGGAGTGCTGAGCCAACTTCCGTAGTCCCTCTGCCACGTACGTCCTCAGTCCATTGATACAATATTGGCTTCCTTGAGTTCATTCTGGTGAAATAAAGGTTGTAGAAACTGTAGGTGTTTAAGGCAGTGGTTGGACTTGTGAGTTGAAACAGAATAACATTTAATAAGAATCATCATTTTTACACAATGTATAAAATACGTTTGCATGTAAAGTGTGTACTCGTTTTTGCATCATCAAAACACACTTCTTATTAGGATCAGTTTCGTCTTTTATTCTGTGTGATAGTACAATGCACGCACTAAAAGAATCAGAAGAAGGTGACTGAAAACTAATATTAAGAGAGCGCTTAATTACTTCCTGAAATGTAGAATTTTTTACTTGCCAATGTGGGGAACAGAATTGTCGTACATAGTTTCCTTTGATTTAGGTCACAAGATAAATAAATGCATTTAGATTTACGTCTTTTATAGTGACTGTTGGTTGCCGTTAGTTTCCCTAAAAATGGTCTCAATTTCTCTTCTCAGCTGATTGTACTGACTTCCTGTCCCCACCTCGTCCTTCTTTAGGAATCCGTCCCTTGAACTCTGTCTTAGGTATTGAATGTACACTATCCTTTTCTATAGAAAACCCCTTCAAAAACATTTCCTGACATAAATTTGTATTCTGCCCTTTATCTGTTAGATAATATGTGGTACTAAATGCACCTCCTCTCCTTTCCTTTCCTTGTGATACTCTACTTTCTCTTTGATGCCGTGGTGAATATGGTGCAACTAAATGAATAAGAAACACGTCTTGTGCCACTTTTCAATGGTGTTTATAAGACCTGTGCCTATTTCATACATCAAATGTCATAGATATTCTTGAACATTGCAGTTTAGCTGAATTATGCTTTCAAGGCAATGTCAAGTCTAATCCTTGAGGCTCTGCATCACGGTACCTACAAGCAATAGGCAACCATTACAAACCTATCAATGTTAATATTGCGATGTCTTATCAAATCTTGATGTAACCATTGCAGTCAGACCATAATCCGATAACTCTAAGCTGTCGGATCTTGAGTTTAATATGTGGGGAATGGAAATAGATATTTAAAAATTGGTTTAACTCTCGGAATAATGTTTCCTGTAACCATATTATGGTGTGATCCTTCTTTTCCTAATGTGCGCAACCATGCTGTGATCAGTGTTTACTTTCTGTAATAACTGCAAAAGTGGATTTATCTGTTTTGTTCCGGCGCTCCTCAATTAGGGTATGAAATATGGTAATGTTACACAAGAAATGTGACGTGAAAGAAATTTAGAGTACATGATAATTCTGAAGTGCAATTCATTTAATTACAACAATTTGGGAGAGTTATTTTTTTATATTTTTTATTTATTTATACAGTGCACTCTATTCATTTCTTAGTTTGGGATATGAAGCATGTCAAAAATATGTTTGCAAATTTCGTCACATCAGCTTCGGGAAGTGAAATAAAATTGACATCCCCTTATAGTCAAAAATATTTGAATATTCCTTGTATACAGAGTGTGAAGTCCATTTGTGTGTGTTTCTGTTGTCATAATGTAATGGATGTAGTATAGGTAAAACTTAGCTGCTATAATATTTATGAACCTTGGGATGTGTAATGTCATAGTCATCAATAGACACAGTTAATTATTGAACCAAAAATTGTCAGTGTACATTCTTGTTNTGGGATGTGTAATGTCATAGTCATCAATAGACACAGTTAATTATTGAACCAAAAATTGTCAGTGTACATTCTTGTTAATAAATCTATGCTAATACGAAAACATGGTAGCTTATATTTGCATAATTTGCACTGTAGTTCAAGGTTTAGACATCTCTCTCATAAATACAAGCAATGGTAATCTAGGTACATTTTTTTGTTTGAAAACGTACATTTTTCTTCTTCCCATTTCCTGNTCATAAATACAAGCAATGGTAATCTAGGTACATTTTTTTGTTTGAAAACGTACATTTTTCTTCTTCCCATTTCCTGTATTTCAACATGTAAAGAAGGCAGAGGAGACCTTAACTTCCTTGGAAACTCTAAAAAGAAAATGTTATTCNTGTATTTCAACATGTAAAGAAGGCAGAGGAGACCTTAACTTCCTTGGAAACTCTAAAAAGAAAATGTTATTCTACTCTTTTGAAAGCTATCACACACCCATTAGGAATTTAATTTCACTAAGTTCTGGTAATGCTTCGGTTATGATGAACTCAAAAATTGGTCTTGCAACTGCTCAGAAATATTATCATGTAAATATTGGGATGTACATGCTATTTATTGCACTTGCCGGCTAGTGAAGGTTCCACGTGGCTCTGTGTAAATGTAGATGAAATATGTTTGGGCATTTGCTGCCATCTGGAGTGAAGTATATGTGAAATGATAAGTTAACATATTTCCGAAACCTCTGAGACATGAAACCTAGAAAGTGTNCATTTATTGCACTTGCCATCTAGTGAAGGATCCACGTGGCTCTGTGTAAATGTAGATGAAATATGTTTGGACATTAGCTGCTATCTGGAGTAAAGTGTATGTGAAAAGNTGAAATGATAAGTTAACATATTTCCGAAACCTCTGAGACGTGAAGCCTAGAAAGTGTAGAAGCGTGTCTGCACTTGGTGACTATCGCTGGGTATGTGCCTCATTATGCTAATGTATTTGTGGCAGCCAGTAGCGTGGTTTTACAAGGAAGAAGTAGATAGCAAGCTTGTATCGCCAGCGGAGTTGCCAAGTAATTGTGCTAAAAGTACCTCCCCTGTTATCACAATTGCCACCAAACCGAAGCATTTATATACGCTACTTAAGACAAAGAAGGGTGTCTTACTATGTAGAGGTGAAAGTTCCTTCTAAGGAATTTGTTTCAGATGATTATTTTTTGTAGCAAAAAAGTTTCAAATCATGTAATTCAGAAGAGGAATAAACTTTTTGAATTTCATTATATCAATAAAGAGTTTTCTTGTTTCTCACTGCAGATGTAAACAAAGTTGTTTGCTATGTTTTGTTAAATGTGACATGTGTGTTTGGCAAGACTAATTGCATTTTACAGTCGCAAACACACTGTTTACAAACACATATCTTCTGAGATGTGCTGGTGTTCGTAACATGTGACTTGTTCCATTGTTGTGCTCAGACACATGTTAACTGCTTTGTTTGCTACGAGAGAGCAGTAGTGTCGCAAGATGGCGCGAATGGAGGGCGAGCATGACTGCTTGTTCTAAACATTCATATTATTAGGAATCTGTTCATTGACATGTTAAAATAATTTATTTTCAAATTTGTAAAGCCATCTGTTACCAAGACATCATTACTCAACTTTAAATAGAATATTCTAGCAAATCAGAAGCGAGATGAGTTTTTAATGGTTTGTTGCTGGACACATTAACATTGTTTTTTACACATTAGTAAGAAATTTTATGAAATTGTTTTGTGATTACATTATTTGGAAATCTCCATTATTAGATATTTTGAAGCAGGTAGAGGAGGCTGATAAAAGGATATCAAGAGTGCATCATTTCGCAAGTGTGAAGTATTTTGTTGTGAGGTTCCCACCAGCAGTTCTCCTCAGTGACGCTGAGCAAACCAATGAAGAATCACTTGATGGACTTCAACAACAGTTGTGTGTTTGGCAAGTGGATAGAGACATTCTACTAGAACCTGCACAGATAGATAGATAATACGTGGTCGTCCAATGGGAAAATTGTGTTAGGGATGGTTTGAAGTATGATAGAGTTGTTTAAACAGTGCTTTATATATTTGTTGTACCTCACAACAGTGCTGAATGTGAGAAGGTGTTTAGTAATGGTGGAAGAAATAGGATGCAGCTTCAGAGGGACCAGTTCTTGAGTGTAAAGAATTTAGCCTAAAATGTTATTTAGCTAGAGAGATATTGGACCAGTGTAAATGGCCTAAACAACTGCAGGGCACCTGGTGGCTCTCAATCTGTTATTGTAATTATTGTTGTTACCAATGTCGGAAATGGTGAGGAGATGCTGGTGGCAAAGCAGAGTGGAGGCATATGTACTCGATGCTGGCGGCTGTAATGTTAACAAAGGCTGGGTAACAAAAGTCTCTTGCTGTACATAAAAGGATACAATTCACACAGTGTTCATTTGGTGGAGGAAAGAAGTCGTAAAGG
The DNA here is from genome assembly GCA_002778355.1 of Clitarchus hookeri. Lineage (NCBI taxonomy): Eukaryota > Metazoa > Arthropoda > Insecta > Phasmatodea > Phasmatidae > Clitarchus > Clitarchus hookeri. The sequence continues at coordinate 8,962 of NQII01009056.1, forward strand.
TTAATGGTTATATACCTTTCAGGTTTGCCATGGCAAAGAGACGAATACCACTTGAAATGCAGGAAATGCTGGGAAAGTTGTAACTTCTGCTGGTTGGAGTGGTGTGATGAGTTGCGGAACATGACGGGTTCAAAGTGCCAGAGACATGCTGGTAGATATAATCTTGCATTAATTTTGGGACAATGTTACTAGGTGGCAGAAACAGCATGGAGAATTCTGTGCTTGTGGAGTGAGTTATACTATAGATGAATAGCCAGTTTGGCAGAGTTTTGAGATCTGTGAACATGACCATGGATTTGTATACTGCATTNTTATACTATAGATGAATAGCCAGTTTGGCAGAGTTTTGAGATCTGTGAACATGACCATGGATTTGTATACTGCATTTTATATAACTACAGTAAAGTTTGACAGACAATGTGACCAACCTACACACTATGAAAACAGTAAATGCTCTTGTTTACANATATAACTACAGTAAAGTTTGACAGACAATGTGACCAACCTACACACTATGAAAACAGTAAATGCTCTTGTTTACAAAGTATTGTCTCAGCTGATGATTTGTTGCAACATGTATATTATGTTGGCGATTGATCATCATCATGGAAAAAAATAGTACTTAGAACTGAAAGTTGTGATTCAAAATTTAAATTATACTTACAACATTTGTGATTTAAATATATTTCTTAAGTAATCTACAGTTTTTTTTTGNTGATTCAAAATTTAAATTATACTTACAACATTTGTGATTTAAATATATTTCTTAAGTAATCTACAGTTTTTTTTTGTCTTTTATTGAATTTGTGAAAAATGTTTAGCAATTATGGTTGGAGCATATGGATATATAGTCTGTTCATGACTGGAAGAGACTTTCTTAAAGCCCTGCTAAAGATCTACTTTCAATCCCATTTCGTATCCTTCAGCCAAAGAGTAAACAAACATTGCCATGTGGCAGTCACATGGCAATGTTTACATTCCACTGTGTGTGTGTACATGTGTTCGTACATGCACGTACCCATTATAAAAGTAATGTATTTATTATTAATGGATATTCCACAAGCGTAAAGTTTTTAATCTTGAGAATTTCACACAAAAGAATATGTGATGCAAGCGAAAAACATTTCATTATATAAACCCAAAATGTGAGTATTAAAAATTAGATGTTTCGTGTGCGTGTCTGTCTCTCTCTCTCTCTCTCTCTCTCTCTGTGTGTGTATAGGTTTGATTTTGACTGGGGGATTGGGTGGGGGAGAAAAACTTTCACTTTGATTACATATTATAGACACAATACTTTGCAATGAAATGTGTCAACATTCAAGGAGTCCATCCAACAACATTAACATGGCAACGCCAATCTCTCATAAGCCCCCGGATGGCCGTGCTGTAGAGAATTTGTGCGATTCTTGTTTAACCTAATATTTCATTTATCGGTTTTTTTATACTAATATCAGCTCTTTATTATTTGATTTTTCATAACGTATGACTTTAATTTGTGCTAACCTTCTCGTACAGATTCCTTTTGCTTTTGAAATCTGTATAAGAGATTACTCATAGTGCGTTCTCACGTGTTTAATATTTTTCAAATTTATTTCAGGTGTGCTTAAAATTTTATTTATTGTATTTTTTGTTGTATGTTGTGGTAGTTTTTGTGTGCATTCATGAGTTCTAGCAAGGTGAATAAAAGATAAGTCACCAACGCCAACAGGACATCATTAACCTCACCGAATCGTTGTATTCACTAATTAGCTGAGGGGAAATGAAACCCTGCAACGTCGCGGAAAGAGTGGCAGAAATGTTGAAACTCTCCAAATCTACAGTGCTAAGGTATGTTAAAATATCTGTAGTATTAACCATTGCATTTGCAAGTTGTGTATGTTAAGATCAATTACGTTGGCCCACGAAATGTGATTACAAGAACATAAAGAAAATTTGTTAATAACTTGATAACATTGTCGAATGTTGTCTACTTGTATTTTTAAAGTTTTATTTTGGTAATTATTAAGTTTATAGGGTTTCCTGTAAAAATAAAAATAATTAATTGAAAATCTTATATTTCCACTCTGCTAATGATGCAGAACACGAATATACGAGGGGCATTAACGTCCGACTAATTTCGTAATATGTGCCCACCTAACCTAACAGAACCTAACCCCACGATGAGTGAATCACTATTTTACATTTTTTAACTAACCTAGGATTGTAGGGTTATATAGTAACCAATACCTGCCACCTATTAAACTAACCTAAACTAACACACGGCAGAGCATATCACATTGTCACACATCATTTGTAAACAAACCCTTGTATGTTTTTGGTATCAGTAACTGTAGTTGACCCAGTAACTGAATTATGGTCCTTTTTAAATTATGCAAATTAGGTTGGCTATGTAGCACTGAAAGTGAAAAATATGACACTGATAATTTACAATAACTAAAAGACAATGGCTGTAGAACAGTGGTGTTGGGGAAATGCATTAATACACAATTGTTTTCTTAAAAGATTATGACAGCGATTTCATCGATTACGATGTTCTCTCATGTTTAGTGAAGTGATAAGAGATATGTTTAATAGTAGGGGAAGTTCCAGTTATATCGACTGTAATCTATTTAGTGACATATAACAATGGCAATTAATGCCGCAATGTAACTTATAAATGCAAAACAAGCTCCTTCAAAATCTTAAAATGCACCATCTCTCCATAACCTATATAAAATTAATTGACTAAAACAAACTCACTATAGAGGCAATTTTCCTTACCATTGTCAGTTGTCTTTATAATAAATTTCCACTGTATATATTGGGTTGTTTATGAAGAATCCCTCGCAGGGGTACACAAATTCCAACACAAAGTAGTTTTTATTTTTAATCACACATTGTAATACAACCTTTTGGTTAGGTGATTCATACATTCACATTTGAGTTTATATAACCCTACAATCCTAGGTTAGTTTAAAAATGTAAAATAGTGATTCACCCATCGTGGGGATAGGTTCTGTTAGATGGGCACATGTTACGAAATTAGTCTGACATTAATGCCCGTCGTATATTCGTGGAGTGGAAATATACCATTTTCCGNATGGGCACATGTTACGAAATTAGTCTGACATTAATGCCCGTCGTATATTCGTGGAGTGGAAATATACCATTTTCCGTGAAATTATAATTTTTTACAGAAAAGCCCCCTAAACTTAATAATTACCCAAATAAAACGTTAAAAAGACACATAGACAACGTTCGACGATGTTATCAAGTTATTAACAAATTTTCTTTATGTTCTTGTAAACACATTTCGTAGGCCAACATAATTGACCTTAGCACACACAACTTGCAAACGCAATGGTTAATACTACATATATTTTAACATACCTTAGAACTGTGGATCTGAAGCGTTTCAACATTTCTGCCGCTCTTTCCGCGACGTTGCAGGTTTTCATTTCCCCTCAGCTAATTAGGGAATACAACGATTCTGTGAGGTTAATGATGTCATGTTGGTGTTGGTGACTTATCTTTTATTCACCTTGCTAGAACTCATGACTGCACCCAAAAACTACCGCAACATATAACGTAAAATACAATAAATAAAATTTTAAGCAAACCTGAAATAAATTTAAAAAATATTAAACACGTGAGAACGCACTACGAGTAATCTCTTATACAGGTATCAGAAACGATAGTAATCGGCACTACAAGAAATAATAAAGAGAGGATATTAGTAATAAAAAAAAAACCAGTAAATGAATTATTTTTGGTTAAACAAGATAATCGCACCAATTCTCTGGCACGTGTGTCGACCACATCTCGCCAACAACACACGGAACGAAGGTTTGTAAACAAATGGCCGCTCTACTTTCACCTTGAGCGTGATCTTGTGAGTATGCAAGTAACATTGAAATCAAATTACGTTAGCATCACGTCATTAATAATTGGCATAATAATATACAAGTCTTTTCGAAACCCATTTGTAAGCGATAAATTAACAATTACGTTAAAACTTTAGAACTATTTCCTCTCTTTGTGCTGGCAACCTAACGGCATAACTGTATCCGCGCTCGCCGCTGTTTGTAATGTTATATGCATGTAGCTAACGGCTAGGGTGTTTTTTCAAAGGTTGATTTTCAAAAGTTTCTTCCAGTCGTGAACGGACTATAGTTATGGTCGGTGAAAGCTAGTGATGGGCTGAATCTATTTTTATTTGAATTGTCTCGTCTGAAATTCAGAATATTTGGTTTTATTCTCCGATTGCGTCTTAATTGAAAGGAATGAATGTTAATGCTGCTACAAGTTTACAGTTCAAAAGTAATTTTTTGAAGCGAGTAAATTAATATCTTATTTGCCTGATGTTCATAAGAAGTTATAATGTTTATTTGTATTTGAAAATGTTAACATTTTAAGTTCTGAATCATTTTTCATCCTAATGTGTATTCCTGAGCTGTCGTAAACCTCTGGAACCGTGACAGAAAGCTTCTTACGTTATTTTTTTGCTATTCGCAATCTGTTNCAGTTCAAAAGTAATTTTTTGAAGCGAGTAAATTAATATCTTATTTGCCTGATGTTCATAAGAAGTTATAATGTTTATTTGTATTTGAAAATGTTAACATTTTAAGTTCTGAATCATTTTTCATCCTAATGTGTATTCCTGAGCTGTCGTAAACCTCTGGAACCGTGACAGAAAGCTTCTTACGTTATTTTTTTGCTATTCGCAATCTGTTCTCATTTCAATAATAATAAATTTTTTCAAGTATTTTGAAGAGTTAAAATCTCTTTGCAATTCACAAAAAGTTACAAAGATGAAAATAATTACAAAAATTTATTTTCAGAAACCAAATTATTGCAGTAGCTGCCATTCTCTTCCTGATATTCCAATGAATCATTTGTATGAGTGAAGCGAATCATTCTCAATTAACAAAGTGAATGTTGGGTGGAATTTTCTTCTCGTAAGTACAGTATTCTACATAAACTGTGCTTAAAGGAAAAAATGCAAAGAGAAAATACTAATGTTTGTACAACAATAGCAAAAATTTAAATATCAATTGATGATGACCTGAAAAATTTACGTAAATGGTTCATTCGAATACCAAACACTAAAATTTGATTATACTACAAAATTGAATATTCAAATTATTTTCATTTGATTTTGCCCATCACTAGGTGAAACGTTCTCAGCTCAGTGAATGCCATTGTGCATGTGATCTTTTTCTGTCATGTTTATGCGAATACCTTACTGGAGTTATCGGAATATTTTATCGGTAATTATTGATTTTTGTATTTAATTTTATTAAGTATAGTTGGTTGTACGGGTGCCTTTGTAGTGAGTTTTTTTTTGCTTATAAAATAATACTATCGACTTGTGTATGGCTTGGTCCGCTATTTTCGGTACCAGTGTCTGTTATGAAGTGTTAACGTGTATTTTCGTTCTGCAGTTTATTAGTTTTATGAAACAGGTGAAGTGTTGTATTTACTATATGATTCTGCAAATTATTTTGTATCAGCGGNTTTGATTTTGCCCATCACTAGGTGAAACGTTCTCAGCTCAGTGAATGCCATTGTGCATGTGATCTTTTTCTGTCATGTTTATGCGAATACCTTACTGGAGTTATCGGAATATTTTATCGGTAATTATTGATTTTTGTATTTAATTTTATTAAGTATAGTTGGTTGTACGGGTGCCTTTGTAGTGAGTNGTAATTATTGATTTTTGTATTTAATTTTATTAAGTATAGTTGGTTGTACGGGTGCCTTTGTAGTGAGTTTTTTTTTGCTTATAAAATAATACTATTGACTTGTGTATGGCTTGGTCCGCTATTTTCGTTCCGCAGTTTATTAGTTTTATGAAACAGGTGAAGTGTTGTATTTACTATATGATTCTGCAAATTATTNCAGTTCAAAAGTAATTTTTTGAAGCGAGTAAATTAATATCTTATTTGCCTGATGTTCATAAGAAGTTATAATGTTCATTTGTATTTGAAAATGGTAACATTTTAAGTTCTAAATCATTTTTCATCCTAATGTGTATTCCTGAGCTGTCGTAAACCTCTGGAACCGTGACAGAAAGCTTCTTACGTTATTTTTTTGCTATTCGCAATCTGTTCTCATTTCAATAATAATAAATTTTTTCAAGTATTTTGAAGAGTTAAAATCTCTTTGCAATTCACAAAAAGTTACAAAGATAAAAATAATTACAAAAATTTATTTTCAGAAACCAAATTATTGCAGTAGCTGCCATTCTCTTCCTGATATTCCAATGAATCATTTGTATGAGTGAAGCGAATCATTCTCAATTAACAAAGTGAATGTTGGGTGGAATTTTCTTCTCGTAAGTACAGTATTCTACATAAACTGTGCTTAAAGGAAAAAATGCAAAGAGAAAATACTAATGTTTGTACAACAATAGCAAAAATTTAAATATCAATTGATGATGACCTGAAAAATTTACGTAAATGGTTCATTCAAATACCAAACACTAAAATTTGATTATACTACAAAATTGAATATTCAAATTATTTTCATTTGATTTTGCCCATCACTANTCTAAAATTCAAATTATTTTCCTTTGATTTTGCCCATCACTAGGTGAAACGTTCTCAGCTCAGTAAATGCCATTGTGCATGTGATCTTTTTCTGTCATGTTTATGCGAATACCTTACTGGAGTTATCGGAATATTTTATCGGTAATTATTGATTTTTGTATTTAATTTTATTAAGTATAGTTGGTTGTACGGGTGCCTTTGTAGTGAGTTTTTTTTGCTTATAAAATAATACTATCGACTTGTGTATGGCTTGGTCCGCTATTTTCGGTACCAGTGTCTGTTATGAAGTGTTAACGTGTATTTTCGTTCCGCAGTTTATTAGTTTTATGAAACAGGTGAAGTGTTGTATTTACTATATGATTCTGCAAATTATTTTGTATCAGCGGCAGACAAATGTGTCCAAGTATTGCCACAGAACGTATGTTCAGACGTTGCTAATAGGAATTACGAACCATAAGTCAAAGTGTTTTGTAAATAATGTATTTCAAAATGGTTATTAGAATGTTTGAAATGTACATGGCCTAGAAAACCACAATTTCAATGCTGTTTTGTAGTGTAAAAATAACACATTTATTATTTGTAAAATCTAACAAGTGCAAGGTTAACTTAGCCAAAAATATTTACGTACATACGGAATGTGTTTATTATTTGCATCGGTACGAACAACGTAATATTTATCACAATTTCCTTTCTGCGAGGTTAAAACTTTACAGTTTATAATAATTTGACTGTTACTTCCATACGAACAAATTTTTGTACTGGTTCATTAAAACAAGATGTATGTAATTCAAAATTATACCGTCTCGTAAGAAGTGTTGCAAAACAATGCTGTCTCATGAAAGACGTTAAACTAAAGTCTCTCCCAACCCCATCCACCTGAAGTAAAATAAACAGAGCCCCAGCAGTATAACTTGGCCATAACAAAAATAGAGTAAGCTGGAATGGTAACATACATTGATCATAGCATTTTTTTACACACTTTGTTTTTCTAATGGATAGGACAGCTGTGTACAGAATGATACATGGTCGCTACGCTACATTTCTAGAAGTGTCATAATTTAGTGAACTATGAAATAGAGTATATGAATGAGCACGACAGGGGGGCAAAAATATAAAAACTACATTCATAGTGACATAGTCATTTTGTTATGTGCAGCCTGAGAGAAAACTGGCTGAGGTTATGTTTTATTCTGGAAGTTATGCAACCAAGTACGTGTTTCAGGGTTGCTACAGGTACATAGAAAACTGGGAAAAGGAAAAATTTTAATGTCTTCGTCTTTTGCTTACTATCTCACCAAAGTCGCATGTTCAGAGGCTTATAAATTAAAAATAAAGCCAAGTAGTCTAATAGGATCTACCACACATTGTTCGCAAGACACAGTAGTGTAAAGTAATACTAAAAGCCCTTGAGTATTTGTCGCCAATTTTTTTCTCTGAAGTTGCAGCACCTGTGTGAGTAAAGTCCGATGTTTGAAGGCTGAAGTCCGCTTTCCGCTTGCTTCGACACGTCTGTATTCTGTGCAAGAGTAATGACAAGCAGAAAGACAAGATGGAGCGACTACAGCCAGATCCTACCATCTCTAATGGTACCCTAACCTGACCGATTCATCATACTCAACATTAAAATTTGGTGGTCTAACAATGATTATCTTACACGTGTTTTTTTTTAAACACTTATCTGAGCATGAGAATGCCATTTCCTCCGCTGGTCATCTCCGTCCGCAGCCTCAGCTGAACCTCTTCATGCTGCCTCGGCTGACCATCTAACCCCAAGGAGGCGGCTTTTCTCAGCTCTTTATAGTCGTAAACCCGACCAAAAAAAGTTTAGAAATGCACAATTTGGCAATAATGTCTTAAAAAATTTAAGTTGTCGAGTCAGGAAGATGAATTCACAAATGGCATATGTGCGCTCTACCACAATTCCGTGACAGTTCGGCAACACAGCCTACAACTGGTGACGTCACATCACTTGGAACGCTGGTGTGCACATAATTCCTTGATAGCATCAATTTTTCATATTTTTAAGTTATGGAAAAATCACTAAATTTCACTGAAGTCTTCTTCATTTGTTAAGTAATTGGAGTACGTCTTTCTTTAGTGCACGTGTAAATATTGTAAAAATAGTATATGCCTTCAATTTATGTCATTTCACCCACGTAAAGAATATATTCCATTCACGCTCTACACCTTTTCTGAACAACACATATAAACCAAAATACGTACAAATACAGGACAAGCACATATGCATAACCCCCTTCCCCTCGTTTTGCGATACATATTTTTGTTAACATAAAGACTTTGAAAGGTAACAATTGCTTGTCCATGTCTGAAAAAACCTTAACATGTGTAATTGCTAAAGTATCTATTTTATATTTTTTTGATAATAAATGGCATGTTTTGATAAATTTATGGAAGTAGTAAGTGAACTTTATATATAGTTATATTTTTTATTACAAACAAAAGAAAAAAAAGGCAAGCTTCAACTGCTGTAGATTGTTCCCTTGATGGTGTTGAAGATGAATATATCAGGAAGAGGAAAAGAAAGTTAGACTTGCAAATGGAACATTTGGAACTTGTAAACAATTTAACAAAGTTGGAATTGTTAGTGATTGAGCAATGACTCTCTTCCAAGATCACAGTTTACAGAGGATCTTCCAGGATGCACAACTGCATTAAGTCTAAATGAAAGTGTAGTTTATGTTACACACGACAACATTATTGTGGCTGACGAGCAAACACGCAACGTAAACCCGCAATTTTTTGTAAACCTTACTGAAGCGCATAATGTTTGAAACATAGGCTCTATATTGGAACATACGCAGGATACAACTTATTTCACATACAACTAGGTATTTCTTACATTGCTGTCTATTTGTATTGTTTAATGAACTATTTTAACTGTGCATTTATTCTGTTCAACTTTTCCGTTTACCTANGAATATATCAGGAAGAGGAAAAGAAAGTTAGACTTGCAAATGGAACATTTGGAACTTGTAAACAATTTAACAAAGCTGGAATTGTTAGTGATTGAGCAATGACTCTCTCTTCCAAGATCACAGTTTACAGAAGATCTTCCAGGACGCACAACAGCATTAAGTCTAAATGAAAGTGTAGTTTATGTTACACACGACAACATTATTGTGGCTGACGAGCAAACACGCAACGTAAACCAGCAATTTTTTGTAAACCTTACTGAAGCGCATAATGTTTGAAACATAGGCTCTATATTGGAACATACGCAGGATACAACTTATTTCACATACAACTAGGTATTTCTTACATTGCTGTCTATTTGTATTGTTTAATGAACTATTTTAACTGTGCATTTATTCTGTTCAACTTTTCCGTTTACCTATACCCGAAAATGATCCACGAGTACTCGTAAACCGTTCATTCCTTCACCCTTGACTGCTTCTCGTGGAACATGCACTAGTTCACCCAGACCATCATATTCTTTGGGTAGGAGCGCTTCACGGTGATAATCTTCACTTTGTGCAACATTGCACAGTGCTACACCTGCTTTTATTATTTTACACGTGTAGGCAGGTTGTACTCNCAAAGCTTCACAAACACGAAAGAATTTTACACTTGAGTCCCGAAAAATTCAGAATATTGCGTCATTACAACCTATACCCGAAAATGATCCACGAGTACTCGTAAACCGTTCATTCCTTCACCCTTGACTGCTTCTCGTGGAACATGCACTAGTTCACCCAGACCATCATGCTCTTTGGGTAGGAGGGCTTCACGGTGGTAATCTTCACTTTGTGCAACATTGCACAGTGCTACACCTGCTTTTATTATTTTACACGTGTAGGCAGGTTGTACTCNTAATCTTCACTTTGTGCAACATTGCACAGTGCTACACCTGCTTTTATTATTTTACACGTGTAGGCAGGTTGTACTCTCTTGAATACACCAAAAGCACACTCAATTACTCTTCTTGTCCATACTGGTGGAATTAGCGAGGTTTTTGTTGGATAGCCACTATCACCAAGTGTAATTCCACCTTCTATAGGCTTCCAACCTCCGTACATTCTTCTGCAGATGTAACTGTTGTGCTTGACCCATGTACCATCATGAAATTGATGGAATGATCGCCATGTCTGTCAGCGTAATCTTCTTATTTTTCATTTGGAGCATCAATGTCTATGAATATCCTATCAATACATCCAATGACCAAAGGCATATGCGCATGCTATAGAACTGATTGACTTCTTGAAGAATGTTTTTCAGCCATCGGACACACCTGGGAAGTATAACCTCCTATACTCCACTTACAAGTCCTCCAATATCTCTGTAAACACTAGCCATACTAATACAATGCCTACTGCTACAGCATGATATTGAACTCCAGTCCCAAGCCAACGTAACACCACCTGTAAAAATCTACTTGTCAGAAGATTGTCACTTTTCCCTTGTCATTATTCCTTATCACTGCTTTTAGGAAAAATGATGACATGTCACTAGTTAAGNGAAGATTGTCACTTTTCCCTTGTCATTATTCCTTATCACTGCTTTTAGGAAAAATGATGACATGTCACTAGTTAAGCATGTCACTCTTTAAACTTGTTGCATTGAGAAATAGGGTTCACAACTTTGCCGCGGCATTGATAGCATCGAGAGCCACCTTTCCTAGCACTTCATTGAGTTCCATGCCAGACATCCACAAAGAAAGTAATGAACTACCTCCAAGTGCCATATTTGTTGATGCTCCTGTGTTCAGCCGATACATCTTACGTTTTAAACTAAATAGTTTTCATTCCTTTGTCATTTTTAAATTTTAGATGGCAGTTGTACTCAGAATAGATGACATACATTTTGTGCAAAATATAAATATCATAGCTATTGCACAGGTATAAATAAACTAATTTTAAAATTTATTTTTATTTCTAGATTTTATCNAAATATAAATATCATAGCTATTGCACAGGTATAAATAAACTAATTTTAAAATTTATTTTTATTTCTAGATTTTATCTGTAGAAATTTAATATCATAATAATTAGAATCTGTGGTGCTTCATTTACAAAACAGTCATGTAAAACCTTTTTTCTGTCATAATTTTGTGGTAAAAATCAATTTCCCAATGCTCTACTAAACAGGAGAGCANGTCATGTAAAACCTTTTTTCTGTCATAATTTTGTGGTAAAAATCAATTTCCCAATGCTCTACTAAACAGGAGAGCATGCAGTTTCATGAAATACATTTACGTAGCCAAGGTATTTATTGTGTTGATAGTATTCTGGTGAAGTTACGTTCATATCAACGTAAGAATTTTAATATTATAACCGGAATGTGATATTTTCCATAAGCAAAGCAGTGGGCCTTAGAAAGCATTAGTGTCGTGTGCTTTAAAAACTGTGTGGCTGGATGGATTCTCACGAAACTTGCATAGAAAGACAAATATTACTGTGGAAGTATGCTATACAAATTTTGAGCCATTAAATTTCATGACTTTGATTTTCATTACTCATATTAAGGCCTCCTANTGGAAGTATGCTATACAAATTTTGAGCCATTAAATTTCATGACTTTGATTTTCATTACTCATATTAAGGCCTCCTAAAAGTGGTAAATAAAATTTCCAAATTTCGTCATAAAAAACTGCAAAAAGCGGTACAAAATTTCACTTAAAAACATTAAGGCAGTAAATAAAAACATTAATGTGATAAATAAAAACGTGANCAAAATTTCACTTAAAAACATTAAGGCAGTAAATAAAAACATTAATGTGATAAATAAAAACGTGACTGTTCGTCAGGAATGTTTGAAAATCTAGTGCAAAGAAACTAAAAAACAGAGGAATTTTGTCTTGTAGGTAAATAAACTGGAAATAATTCGTAAAAAAAAAATGGATTTTTAAATTTCACGTTACTGGCTATGAAAAATTATATATTAATTCACATTAAAAATATTATTTCATGATTACATTTTGACACAGCACTACAAAATGTAAAAGATACAGTACAGAAAAATATATATACATTTTTTGTACAGACAGAGTTCACTACCAAAACAAGTGTCAAATTGATAATGCCAATATATGTAGACACAAAAAATTAAGACTTCTAACTTANGAGTTCACTACCAAAACAAGTGTCAAATTGATAATGCCAATATATGTAGACACAAAAAATTAAGACTTCTAACTTAGGACTTAAGACCTCTCTGCAAATCAGTTAAAATGTGTCCATATGCAGAGAAAGCCCGCTCGCTGTCTGCATTTGATGTGGGAATCCACAGCATGGACATAGCTTGTGACGCAAAAGTTGAATGTTGCTCACATAGACCATGCAAAACTTTGAGAACATCAGTAGTTTTCCCTTCGTTCAAAATTCCTGAAACTTGCAGGAATTCCGTCTGTACGAGTGTGTTCAGCAAAGCGAGACTTCCTACAGACGCAAATTAAAACTTATTAATTCCATCTAATTAACATAAGCTTGTAAGGAAAATTCACACAAATTGCTGTATTTTCTGGTTTATATTTGTAATCAGTTTTGGGGTGCTATTGTTTTTTTTAGGTGTAATTCTTTTTTCTGTTTGTGCAAATCACCTTGTACATGTTTTTTGCATGTATCTTTGCGTTGCCATTCAACACGGCTGTCGCAGTATTTACACATCATCATTTTGTTTCAATTTTAAAATATGAAGAAACCATCACTTTTAAATTCCAGTTCATGCAAAGAAATAATTTTTGATATATTAAACAATGCCTCAGTATTAAAATACGTCAACACACTTAACAGGAACCCACGCAAAAACAAATAGTAAAGTAAATACCATAAATACAGTTCAAACTAGTGTTGTCAACTTAGGTGTATAATCTATACTAGGCAAAGAATTAAGAAGCACCAGGAACAATTCTATTTTTTAAATACGAAATAGTAATGATTTCGACCTTGCACAACAGAACAATTGAAAATTTTATTATTACTGTTTGCAAATATACATCCCGCATATAGTATTCCACAGATGTTATCGTGACTTGAGAAAGCAAAAACACAGCAACATGTTACACAAAATGGCGTCTATTAACGTGCATTTGTAGTGCGGCGGCAGGCGTGCAAACTACGTAAGATATCTTTCTCTTGTATAGCATTGTGATTATTTTCTCATGTGCGGCATCTATGGCCGAGCTCCAACATGTTTACTTTTTACGCGTGCGCTGTACGTGATAAAGGATATTTTGTTTATGAACTCGAGTGAACAAATTATTGCACGAGTGAAAAGCTATTCATTTGTTCACATTTTTTTACCCCCTTACGAACCAAGTTAAAAATTAAAATGTACTGTATGTTGACCAATTTCTGAACAAGTTTAGGTGGTAAAATCTTCTTTTAACGCCAATATCTCGTAAATAAGTCGCACCCCACTTTCTGTAGTGTTTTTTTGTTTTTTTTGTTTTTTTTTAAGTGCAGTGTATACATGCCGAAATACGGTATTTCGCCACCTAGTGTTAAAATGTGAGTGCGTGTTTGCTTTGCAATACTGTAAACAGAATTTTACTGAAATATGTTATATTTAGCGGATTTAAGTCAGATATGTCATATTTCACGTAAAAACTAAATTTTGTGACGATTTCGCATTTGTCATTGTTTATTAGCGATTGCGAAAAGTCCATGGCCCTACTCATAATCTATTAGCAACCCTTGCNTACGTGATAAAGGATATTTTGTTTATGAACTCGAGTGAACAAATTATTGCACGAGTGAAAAGCTATTCATTTGTTTACATTTTTTTACCCCCTTACGAACCAAGTTAAAAATTAAAATGTACTGTATGTTGACCAATTTCTGAACAAGTTTAGGTGGTAAAATCTTCTTTTAACGCCAATATCTCGTAAATAAGTCGCACCCCACTTTCTGTAGTGTTTTTTTTGTTTTTTTTGTTTTTTTTTTTAAGTGCAGCGTATACATGCCGAAATACGGTATTTCGCCACCTAGTGTTAAAATGTGAGTGCGTGTTTGCTTTGCAATACTGTAAACAGAATTTTACTGAAAAATGTTATATTTAGCGGATTTAAGTCAGATATGTCATATTTCACGTAAAAACTAAATTTTGTGACGATTTCGCATTTGTCATTGTTTATTAGCAATTGCGAAAAGTCCATGGCCCTACTCATAATCTATTAGCAACCCTTGCCATTTTCTTGTGTGTAGTTATGTATTGAAATATTATATTGATATGCGAGGTATTTGTGCAATATAATTCTACTTGTAAATGCTGTTAAATATAATTGTTATGTCATCAAATCATTGATATAGGCACGTTGCCTTCTATGAAACGTGTAAATACGCAGTATTCTTTAGAGGCATGCCTGTCTTTAACGGGCGAGCGTATACTCTATTAGCAGTTATTTAAGGAAAAGTGTTCAAAATGTCTTTGGCATATTTTTTATAATGTCAAATGGAATCATATTTAATTCTTCTGCTACGGTTGACGGCCTAAACCAAACATATTTTCTCATGACCTTGGAAGGGTTGTCCATAGTTAAAGGTATAAATATATGTCTAAACAAAAAAAGAATCCTGAACATAAATCATTATTCACAAACCAATATTATGTATNTAAAGGTATAAATATATGTCTAAACAAAAAAAGAATCCTGAACATAAATCATTATTCACAAACCAATATTATGTATGGAAATTAACATGTATGCTTTTATAGTGCTGTTTACAATATTTATTATTTTGGTTGTTTATTTGATGAGTATGCAGTGGACATATGACCTAGCTGATGTAAACACCAGCTGAAAGTCACATGGCTTTTTTTATATTTATGGGTACACGGATAGATAAGCAACCAACAGTCTAAACCAGGGCTATGCTTCAAACAGTAAAATATTCAATTCTGTGAACTTTAATGCAGGACGACATTCAAAGCGGTGACACAATGGCAAGCGAGCAGTTATAAAATGTGATAAATAATTGTCTGATGAAATACAACCACTTCATTGCAAAACATGGATAATTTTTTACAACCCCGCTGCTAAAATTATGAGCTGCATTTTCTGTTAAAGATAATTCTGTTCAATCCCCATTATTTATATACACTTTTTCTTAAACCATCCTGTTGTTTACACTTCATGGTCCCAGTTCCCTTTTCTGTATTATAAATTTCCCTCTTTTTACAATTTACCACATTTTGCAACATCTTGATAATGAGTAAGGTTTCACTGTAAGATATGTTTACATTTACATATTACATTCTCACTCGTTTGATTACTGCAAGAAATTAATCATCCTTGCAGATGAGCGATAAATACCTCTAATGANTTCTCACTCGTTTGATTACTGCAAGAAATTAATCATCCTTGCAGATGAGCGATAAATACCTCTAATGATCTTTGTTCAGACACGGTATAACCCTAATATGTTATGATAATGTTTTCACTGAACCATTAAAATTGGCACTATAATTCTCAAAGNCAGACACGGTATAACCCTAATATGTTATGATAATGTTTTCACTGAACCATTAAAATTGGCACTATAATTCTCAAAGTAAAAGTATGTATACTTTATTAACTCAAAAACCCAATACAGTTGATGGCTATTATGAAGTTAGTGCAGCAGTATGGTTTGTGTTGCAGGAATGCAAGTATTCTGCCTTGGAGACAAGTTGCGCAGCAGGATCACAGGGAACTGAAGTAGAGAATTGCAGTGAAGATAGTGACAGAGTGAAGAGTGAGAGTGTACTTGAAGATGACAACATTGCAGAACCTACTTTGTCTGCGAGTGTCTTGGAGTGCAAGTCTTGTAGTGTAGTTTCTGCAGATTGCAAGTGCTGGCAACGTAGTGAAGTTGTGTGCTTGCCTGGCAAGTGTGAAGATAATCCATCAGTTCCTACAACACAAAGGCTTCATTTCTTTCCTTCATCGACTCACCAGTGCAGTAACAACTATACTTGTGATTACTGTGGAAAATCCTTCTGTGTTAAAAGTACTCTTGTTGTGCACATTAGAACTCACTCTNCTTGTGATTACTGTGGAAAATCCTTCTGTGTTAAAAGTACTCTTGTTGTGCACATTAGAACTCACTCTGGGGAGCGGCCCTTTAGCTGTGTACTGTGTAGTAAATCATTTAGTAAGAAAAGTAACCTTACATTGCACAGCAGAACTCACTCTGGGGAGCGACCCTTTAGCTGTAAACTGTGTAGTAAATCATTTAGTTATAAAAGTCACCTTACTGCGCACAGCAGAACTCACTCTGGGGAGCGACCCTTTAGCTGTAAACTTTGCAGTAAATCATTTAGTAATAATAGTAACNGCACAGCAGAACTCACTCTGGGGAGCGACCCTTTAGCTGTAAACTTTGCAGTAAATCATTTAGTAATAATAGTAACCTTACAGTGCACATTAGAAGTCACTCTGAGGAGTTAACCTTTAGCTGTAAAGTGTGTAGTAAATCATTTAGTTATAATAAATCNTGCACATTAGAAGTCACTCTGAGGAGTTAACCTTTAGCTGTAAAGTGTGTAGTAAATCATTTAGTTATAATAAATCTCTTATTGTGCACACCAGAACTCACTCTGGGGAGTATCCCTTTAGCTGTAAAGTGTGTAATAAATCATTTAGTTATAAAAGTTATCTTATTGAGCACAGCAGAATTCACTCATGGGAGCGGCCGTTTAGCTGTGTACTTTGTAGTAAATCATTTAGTAAGAAAAGTCACCTTACATTGCACAGCAGAACTCACTCTGGTGAACGTCCCTTTAGCTGTAACCTGTGTAGTAAATCATTTAGTAATAAAAGTCACCTTGTTGTGCACATTAGAACTCACTCTGAGGAGTTAACCTTTAGCTGTAAAGTGTGTAGTAAATCATTTAGTTATAATAAATGTCTTATTAGGCACATCAGATCTCACTATGTGTAGTGTCTCTTTATTTGTAAACTAAGTACATAATCATTTTGTGGACTGTTCTTTCGGTTGCAATTAGAATGTAAGAAAATAGTTTTAGAAATTCTAATATGCTTGATGCCTTTATTTTAAATAGAACACGATATAGTTTAAAACACAGGCAGTAGTGTTTTTAAACATGGACGTGCAAGCAGCATGTTTCTCCAGTGTAGCCAGCATTGTCCTTGTGTCTGTGAGGTTGTGAGTTCCACTTGAAGTGACGGTGACCCATGTAGCTGTCTCTCTCATTGCAGTGTTGCCAACAGTGGGAATTGCTCTGCTCTGCAGATAGTTTTGTGGCATTGTGTACTTAATCCTTTGTGATAGAAATATATTTATTAATGCTATTTATTATTAATAAATGTTAAGACAAATTAATTTTTTTTTTCAAATAATTGTATATGGTGTTATAATGTTTGCATATTCCATATTTTGTAAGAAAAAGTTATTCAGATGATGTAGCTATTCATGGATGTGTATATCAGTTTGTTATTGACAGTTCAAATTAAATTTAATTTAAGCAGCCTTTTATTATTGGTCGTTCAGTACTCAGCTTCATGGGTTTTCTTCTGAGTTACTATTACAGAGGCTTTGTTTAATACACACTGAAGAGCCAAAAAAACTGTTATAGGCATGCGTATGCAAATAACAGAGGTATGGATCCAATCAGAGTAACGCAATGCAGTGGGCAGCTAGATCGGTTACTGCTGCTACAATGGCAGGTTATCAAGATTTAAGTGAGTTTGAACGTGGTGTTATATTCAGCACACAAGAGATGGGGCATAGCATCTCCCAGGTAACAATAACATGCGGCATCCCACACGTCAAGCATTGCTACCGAGTGGCTCAAGGAACACACTTCTGACTTTAGACACTTCCATTGGCCACCTAAATCACCAGACGTGAACATTATTGAGCATATCTGGGATGCCTTGCAACGGCTGTTCAGAAGAGATCTCCACTGCCTCGCACTCCTATGAATTTGTGGACTGCCCTGCAAAATTCATGATGTGAACTGCCTCCTGCATACCTTCAGACATTAGTCGAGTCCATGCCATATCTTGCGGCACTTCTGCATGCTCGCAGGGGCCCTACACGATATTAGGCAGGTGTACCAGTTTTTTTGGCTCTTCAGTGTATCTGTATACAGAATGTGGCAGAATTCAATATATGAACTAAGTGAGGTAATTCCTTGTGCAAAATCAGGAAGGAAATGTAAGGGACACTTACTACCTTAACTTAACATTAAAGGAGATACAAGCTCTTGAAAATAAAATAAAATTACAATTCTCCAAACATTGTTTTATGTTGCCAGGATCTTCAACCAAAGAGCAAACTCGCATTACAGTTGAATCTTATTATAACAACCTCTCATGGTTTCCAGAACTAAGGTTAAGACAGGTCAGCCGCTATAGATATTTTGGAATAATTTTGACCCACCCTATCCCCTAAACATAAATTTTTCAGTTTTTGCATGAAGTAAGTGTTTAATTGTCTGTAGTACGGAAATTAGTTTTTTAAATTGGATATACATTAATTGTAATAGGCAGATGTCTTTTATAAAAGATGATATCCTAAAGAGACACATATTTAGCCTTCCTGTGTCTCCCAAAATGTCTAAACAAAGAGCAGCAGAAGGTTTTGCGAAGCATTGCAAGTCCATGTTCAATCTTCTGTGGTATAAAATAAACGTGATTTTTGCATGGAATATTAATTTTTTTAGTTTTTATTTATTGAGTAACCCATGCCGGAGTTGTATATTTGATTTAAATGTTAGATGCAACTGCGTGGCAATGTTTATATTAACATGAGGCGGGATTATATGCAAACAGAAGATAGAAGAAAATACAAAGGGCTTTCAAAAGTGCTCACTTTACCATAAACAGTCTACATATAGTGCGACAAGATAGCTTTATTTCCACTCATTTTAACAAAATCGCAAGTCCATATAAAAAGGGTGGGTTGTGAACACTTATTTTCAAAATCAAGCCAAAAACATTACCAAATCAAAATCTTTAAAAAAAATAAAATTCAAAATATCTCAGTGTAATAACTTTTCAAGAAACAGTTATAAAAAACCAAGAGAAATCAGATTTGTAATAACACAGGCAAAGTGCGAAGGCAAGCCAGCGAGAGCACAATGGCAGGATAAACCTATGAAGGTAGTCTTGTGCAGAAACATTGACTGGTGGAGGGTGGGTGGAGAGGCGGAATGAATGGGTATTGACTAGCGCTGGCAGCCTAGGGAGGGTGGTATCTGCGTTAAGTATTGTGCCACGTCCAATACAGTGCTCACCAAGAGAAATGCAACATGTAACCACCAGAATAAATGCATCAAATTAATATTTTGTAGATTTTCTTAAAATATTCATATTTTGTACCTATATATTTTACGGTTCCTCAAAAACAAGTTGTTATAGAAAGATGTGCACAGTAAATGGGGTCTATAATATAGAGATGTTATACTAATAGCTTTGACCATAATGGAAATAACAGTGGTGGCTACCCTCTTATTGCATACATAATTTTTACAATCATTGACGCAGGTACCGCCACTGTCGAGGACATGGTGGCTTATCTTGGTCAGAGTTAATATCATCCAGGCACCGACTAAAAAGTGCTTGGAGGTTGCAGGTATTATAATGAGGTAGACTATCACTGTTGTATTTTGAAGTACGAATATATTGTCTCGTATATATTCACAAATACACAACTTCAAAACTTTCGAGGTGCGGTACTGTCATAATTTGTTTACTCGTATTCACGGGGCGAATTCGTGGTTGAGTGGGGCTTCTTTGGACGACGAATTCTATACTTAACTCAGCGGTGAGTGTGGGTAGGCTGTCATCTGGGAATGAGTTCCAGCGAAGTGGTAGGCCGTGGAAGCCGGCCCACCGGTGCTGATTCTCCCTGGGCTGCTGTTCTGACTCGTACTCCCGTCTTCCCGCAACTCTTCCCCTGGCTCGGTGATGATCAACTGTCTTTATCTGACTGACCCCTTAATGATGCGGCTGACGGACGTGGCCGGGTTCCGATATCCCGGCCTTAGTAACTGTTGTACTGACTTACTCTCTGCTCGAACTAACGTCTCTCGGCGGTGAGGATGAACTAACAACTGCCCCGATATGACTGCCTGATGTACCCGATATTACTGATTGACCCCCTCCTATTCTTGGAAAGGGGTTTTTATACACGCCAGCCGCTGCCCTGGATCGGCGGCACGTGGCACATTTTAGGGGGGGTGAAGTGGAAGACGCCTAACCTTCTGAAGGTTTGGCAGGGGGGATAATACCTACTGTCGTCAGCGATACTTCCGTGGTGCGTATTTACTGCGTTCAGGCGAACTACACTGGATTATTTGCTGATGACTCAAGAAAGCCCTGCACTCTCAATAGATCTCCCGGCGGCTAGAGACGTACACAGATGAAGGGGGTGTGGGGGGGGAGGCCTTTGCTTCAGCTCCATGTGTCCCGAAACTTTCCACCTGCCTGTGGTTCCACGTGCCGTCTCGTAGGCGCCAGCGAAGTGCGCTAGGCGCAGGGTGGGGGGTGATGGATGTGAGACAATGTCGTGCTATAATCCCTAAACCGGCACACGACAATCCCCCCTTATCTCTTCGACTTTTGCTCACACTGTACCAAAAATCGCGGGTTTCTGCGAAGTTTCGCTTCTGAAAGGTGACCTACTCTATGCTCATGGCTTGCGTGTATTTCTCCGGGGCGGTCCCACGTGGCGGCGTGACAGCTGGCTGCCTGGCTATTGGCGCGCGCGGCTGTAAAGTTTGTCACGCGTGGCTCTTCCTGTAAGAAGGACCTAACACCCCGGTTCTTTGCAGGTTGCATACCCAAGGCGTTTCTCTTCACAACAACTGACACATTTCTTATGGGGTTCTATTTCTGCGGACGACTGTTTGCTACTGTACATTTCTAACTTTTGGCTAACTATTTGACTCGCTAAATACCTAGGGCGATACAATTCTGGACTAATTTAAACTTTTCTAGTACCACACCTCGGANATTGCTATTGTACATTTCTAACTTCTGGCTAACTATTTGACTCTCTAAATACCTCCATTACAACACCTCGGACTCTCAGTACATTACACATTACTTTCTTCCATGGTAACTTACCACTTTACCTGTTACATTACAAAATGATCCTTAAAATTGCTTTAATTAATTGTTCTTCGGTGCTTCAGTTTCCTAGTAAATCGGAATACATTCTTGAGGTATAAAAACAAACAGTTGGCTGAGAGCCTGTATATATTGCTCAACTGGTAATTGTTTCACGTTTTGGTGACAGGAATTAATTAATTTTACGTTACGTACGACTTCAACAGGTCGTCCAAAGAAAGAAAAAACATTCTTATATTCTAGGTTGGTAACTGTTCAATGGTTCACTACTACTGGCTGGCACTCTGCCCGTTTTTACAAATGTCTGACGAAAAAAACATAGCAACCTGACAAATGTAATGTTTTTACTTTACGATGACACATAGTTCGTGAAAAGAAAAAATAATTAGACTCTGGACTGTCTCTCGGCTGAGGCCGCGGCGTTTGCCGTTAGGCCAATTGTAAACATAAACCGTCTCTCGATAAAAAAATTTAGAACATGGAACTTGATTAAAAGTACACTCAGGCATACCTGAGTGTTGCGTCTAAGTCTTTGGGCTGACTGCCTGAATACACTGTTCAACTGTAAACAGTTCTTGTCGCACTTAAATTGTGGCGCACTTGGGTTGTTTGGCAGGTCGTGTAACCTGACCTAGTTTTCTCCGAGGGTGGCATGGGGATTCACTTCACTTACCCCAAGAGTCTGTGTTTTGCTGCGGAGTGATGTCTTCTTGCGCCTGGTTCTCGAACCTGGATGCATCTCAGCATCCGTGGTGGTGATGAGGGGGCCGCCTGGCCTCCCTCTCGTTCTGTTGACTTACTGGCCTGCTGTGTTGCAGGCCCGTTTTCGGCTCGTGACTGCGGATTCCCGGCTTCGTGGCTTGTTCGGTGCACTTTGCTTCTCGCCTACTGTCTATTCTGCGTCCACTCATCTTCCCGCACACTCGTGTGTTCTTCGTGTCTTCGCTGTCGCCTGTTCTACGTCCACGCATTTTCCCGTGCGTCTTCGCTCTCGCTCCTTTGTCTGACCTTCGCCCGCTTGTACTTTGCTGGACGGTAATCGCGTCTCTGGTGCGCTGCCTCTTGAGCGCGGCTACATTTCTTATCGGCTAGCGCGTTTTACACCTCGTTATTGCGCCCGGCGCCACTGTGGCTCGGGCGTATTATCTTTCGGCTCTCCACGCTTCGTGTTGGCTGGCGTGGTGGCGTTATCTGTCCGCCCTGCGCGAACTGTCGTACTTCAGATAACACTTGGGCAGTGTTCCTTCTTGAATTTTATTACTGTTTCCCCGTTATCTATTCCTGACCTGGGTCACTGTCCCTGTGACCTAGTGACCCACTGCCGGTCAGTGGCCTCGCTATTCACTTCTCTGCGCGTTTGAGGCCCGATAGGCACGTCTCACCGGTGCTTTGCTTACTTTCCTGGCCGCGCGGTTTTTCACCCGTCCGCCTGCCTAATTCTCCCGTCATTTCCAGTCACCCTCCTTCAGGGTACTCATGACTTAACAGACTATTGGTAGGCGCGGAATTGTATCCTAGCCCGCCTACCCCACGTCATTTCTCACTGAGCCAGTGGAAATGACCTCCCTTACCGCTCCACGCTCGCTTCGCTTCTGTCTATTCGCTAGACCTGCTGCTCGCTCGAAATTCGCGCCACATTATTGCCAGCCATTGTGCAATGGGCTGTCGTGGCCTACTCCCCCGCTCCCCGCTACTGCTTCGGTCTCTCCCGCCTCGTTTCCGCTCTCGAACTCGTTCCTGCGCGTCTCGGTTCTCGACTGGGCGCCAAAGGGGTTTGGGAGACTCCCCTTAAGTCTTTGGGTTCTTCCTTACTAGCTCGGTATACTTCGGTATGTTCCGCCTGACTAGTTCGGCAATCTGGTACATGTGAGATCTCTTTACCCGGGTATACTGGTGTAGTCTGGTTCTTCGATACTATCTGTACAGACGTATCTGTGCCCCAACGTTGGTCGCCAAATTAACTTGATGCAGGTACCGCCACTGTCGAGGACATGTTGGCTTATCTGGTCAGAGTTAATGTCCTCCAGGCACCGACTAAAAAGTGCTTGGAGGTTGCGGGTATTATAATGAGGTAGACTATCACTGTTGTATTTTGAAGTACGAATATATTGTCTCGTATATATTCACAAATACACAACATCAAAACTTTCGAGGTGCGGTACTGTCATAATTTGTTTACTCGTATTCACGGGGCGAATTCGTGGTTGAGTGGGGCTTCTTTGGACGACGAATTCTATACTTAACTCAGAGGTGAGTGTGGGTAGGCTGTCATCTGGGAATGAGTTCCAATGAAGTGGAAGGCCGTGGAAGCCGGCCCGCCGGTGCTGATTCTCCCTGGGCTGCTGTTCGGACTCGTACTCCCGTCGTCCCGTTACTCTTCCCCTGGCTCGGTGATGATCAACTGTCTTTATATTACTGACCCCTTAATGATGCGGCTGACGTACGTTGCCGGGTTCCGATATCCCGGCCTTAGTAACTGTTGTACTGACTTACTCTCTGCTCGAACTAACGTCTCTCGGCGGTGAAGATGAACTAATGACTGCCTGACGTACCCGATATTACTGACTGACCCCCTCCTATTCTTGGAAAGGGGTTTTTATACACGCCAGCCGCTGCCCTGAATCGGCGGCTCGTGGCGCATTTTAGGGGTGAGAAGGGGGTGAGGGGGTGAAGTGGAAAACACCTAACCTTCTGAAGGTTTGGCGGGGGGGATAATACCTACTGTCGTCAGCGATACTTCCGTGGTGCGTATTTACTGNCGAGGCGGGGGTGGTGTGAGGGGGTGATGGATGTGAGCCAATGTCGTGCTATAATCTCTAAACCGGCACGCGACATCATGAAGTATTATTGTTTGATACAAGTTTATTGAGTAGTGTGCCCTAATCAACAAAAGTGCTCCTCTTCTTGCAACTGCACAGGATCCACTGTTTTCATGTAAAATGTGCACAAAGCTTCGGCTGTTGTGATACAGTACCTAGCAAGTAGGCAGTTATACCTATACTCACTATCATATACTGCAAGTTCACTAACTATTGACGTTTCAATGAAAGTAGTGCGGCCGCAATGTATCCTTCTGCCACAGTTCTTCTGTCTATAAAGTAAACNACTATTGACGTTTCAATGAAAGTAGTGCGGCCGCAATGTATCCTTCTGCCACAGTTCTTCTGTCTATAAAGTAAACAGTTTGTGTTTGTGCACTGCTTCAATGCATTACTGTGGCTGAGCATGGCTGCTGCACCTTCAGCCAGACTCTCGCGCTGGCCAGAGCCGCAGAGAAACATAGGAATGTCGCCCTTATCTGCGCCTCCTTGGCCCTTCACCTTCTGTGTGTAGGCAGTTAACTCAACAGTGCAGCGTGCTGGCTTCGTGCAGACAAAAAACATTCAAACTAAACTCGTCACCACTTAAAAATTACCGAATCAAATATTTTCACAATTTGAATGGGAAATCTCTCATATTTATAACCTTTTCTTTCCACAAAATATTTTCAACATAATTTTTTTTCTTTATATATAGATGGTTGTTATTCATGTGAAATGAAGAGCAAACACTAAAGTTTGTACTGCTCCTAAAGCATTACCATTAGTGATTTCCTTGTTTCGGTGAATAGAAATTCAAAAATATTTCACCCATATAGGAGAGCGGCAGCTAGGAACTGTCTGATTTCTCCTAGCTTTCATTACTCTTCTGTAAACTTGTATATATATACAGTTAATATAATGTTGCTAATTATTAGTTAAATGTTTACACTGTGGCATACTTTAATATTAAACCCAAGAATCTTGAACATGACAGAGTAAGCATATTTCACTACAGCATTTTACAAGATACTTTCGATTTCAAACCACACTTGCCTCACCCAATCAAATTCACAATCCACACTGTAGAAAATTAGTGTCGGTAATAGTTTGCCATAATTTTTGTAAGTTGACAAACATTCATACTATACATGCATTTATACCTAATTATTTCATGAGTAAATGAAATATAGTTGACACAGATGTTTTCTAGATTTCAGACTTCATAATCCTTCGCATCAGTCCATACTGCTACAGCCGATCATGGAGCCTACAGTTCACTGGTCATGACGACTAAACAAGTGTTGTAAAGTGTGTACAGAAATATAAATCCAAATTGTAACTGATGTTCTGGAATGAAACTTATGTCTATAATTTGTTGGGCTCTTTTTCAGTATTTGCTTTTTTATAGTTTAATATTTATTTTTAAATAATGCCGCTACTACATTTTGAAAAAACATCCAATTTAAGTAGAGTGTACAAAATGTTAAACCACAGGTTTACTTGTACTGTAATAGTGTAGAGTTAATAAACCTGAAAGCTTCTTGTTTAATTCAAATGAAATACAATATCCAAATCCACAGAATTGCATAACTGCCTGCAAAAAAATTATTAATTATTTGCTACTGCAAGGCGAATTGAGAAAATACCAAATATTGATTGTCAATGTTTTTTACTAAAAAAAATTTGATTACTATAGCACTATTTATGCTTTAATTCAAGTTTGCATTTAAAATTCACTTATTTCCCTCGCATATAAAATAATGAACCTCGTTTATCCTGCAGAGTCCTTAAATGAAAACAGTGTAAATGCATTTGTTTTAATTATAATAATTTAGTAGGGCTAGTAGCTTGCAAACATAAAATTACACAACAGATTTTTTTAATAGTTTATGCACAAAAATTCAGTTTTGTATGAGATAATTATTAACACCTGTTGACCTACTCGAGAAACATCTGATCAACACAACCACATATGAAAAAAATTGGCGAATGAATTTCAGTACTAAAATACAACACAATTGTGATATTTAATTAAAAATCTTAAGATGACCAAATTTTGTGTACAGTGTAGAAGCTCAAAGTATCAATTGTTTGAATAGGAATTTTTCCTACCTTTTTTCTGCATACCATGCGATAGTGTAATACATTTTTAGACTCACGATGTAGTTCTTTCATTATTTGTGTGTGTATAACATGAAAATAACACATTTTAAAATATACTACAATTTTGTGCTGGGGAAACGAACGATGCCATGTTGACATGCCTTTGACGTCAGTATACATGGTGGACTTTGTTGTTTACATGCAAATACCCTAGCAAGTAATGTGTGCATTTGGAATATTTTTTTGTTTCGGAGGAGTTGGTCGCGCAGTGAGCATTTCCCTCACACTTCCAGAAAAAAGTGTATTGGACTTAATTTTTCTTTATTTCCCTCTAATATTTTTTTTATTTGTTCTTTATGTTTAAATACAATTTAATAAATTATTATTTGAAAAAACATTCCCATGTCACCAACATAAAAATGATTTTGTACACAAAAGCGGGAGTGAAAGGGAAATGCTCACGGCGCGACCTTCGCTTCACTGGCGCCCGCCAGCCGTCCGACAGGACAAGGCATGTACGGCCCTGCCTCCCTTCGCCTAGTTGTCTCCCAGATTTGTCAGTAGTCTTTCACCCTTTGTTGTGATTGTTTTAGTGAAGTGCGAGTTAGTTTTTTTTTTTTTTGCTGAAAAATGAGTTTTGCAGCGAAAATTTTACAACTTTTGAAGAATTTACCTGAAGAAAGGATTGACTGTAAGTGCATTTTCTTCTTTTAGAGTTCGTAGGTAAAGTTTAGGTCATATATTTGAATAAAGTGGGATTTTTCGGTTTTAGATTATTAATCATGGCTACTTGAGTTTGGACAAAGCAGTACTGGAGGTCAAATTTCCAATACTCCAATTGAAGAAAATGAAGTAATTCCACATCATGACATTGGAAACGAATCTGATGGACCTAGTGAACATGAGGATCATCAGTCTCAATCAGAAAATGGTAGGTGAAAATGAATCCCATCAAAAAAAGTGGAGAAAAGATTCAGCAGAAGGAAATTGTGGTTTCTGCCCTAGAAGAAAAAATAGAAAAACAAAAAAAACTTTTGGAATCTGCATACTACCTATTTGTAATGAACATTGTGAATTTACTTGCCCTAAATGCATTTGAAATGTTAGCACTTTAGAATCAGAAAAAGTAATAAATTATTTTTAACAATACTCATATTTCCAATTTTATTTGATTATGAATGTAACTGTATTATTTTAATAATACTAACATAAGAGAATCTATACCCTTTCTTGTGATTAACGATTTAATTTGCAATTTTGGTATTACTTTTTAAAGCTTATATACAAACAAAAGAGTAATTCCTACTGTTCTCTAAATCATCTGTTATTAATTTTGGTTAATAATTAATTGTATTGTGTTAATAAAGTTTTGTTGTTTTTATTAATTTTTTTAATACATTAATAATAGTTTAACAATTTGATAGAATAAAATACATTAAATCAGTAAATGATTTATTGATGCATTTGTTTTAAATTAAAGAAACCATAAATAATACAGATTATAACTAACAGAAATTACTAAAACTGAGATGTGAGGGAAATGTTCACGCACGACCAACAGTGTCTCACGGAGGGGCGCGACCAACGCTGGGTTAATGTTATTGCTGTGTCATCAAACACCAGCAAGTGTTGCATAGTTCCATAAAACAAAAATAAAACTAAATTCATCCCTCATAAGATACCTATGGGGGAAAATCCTAAGAGTGAAACATATCTAAACATAGTAAGAACCACAAAACACTAGGTAATTTGTGACAAAAGTACATGTTTTTTCCATGAAAATTAATTTAGTACTATGTATAATTTGTTTTATTACCATAAATGCACTAGTGTAATCAGTAATATGGTAAAGTTTATTATAAAAGTGGTTCCTGTACAGACAAGTAATTGCCTTTAGGTTTCATAAACTAGGTGTGGCAAAAATAAAGCGTAACAAATCTGGAGAAGAAAGGACAGTCGGGCTTAAAATTCTCCATTTGTGCTGCTTGACCAAGAATAACGCGGTCCTCACGACATTTTGTGGTGTAGGTCTGGCCCATGCGGCGGCACAATATACACTGATGTCACAGCCGACCAGTCATAAATCTGACCAGGTGCGAGGAACCTGCGAACGGTAAAGGCCGCTGCCTTCCGGGAAGATGGTCCACGATTACATCTACGGACCAGGCTACCATGTTGCATCGACCGCATGTTCCGCGTGCAACTGCGATGTGTGATATAAAATGACCATTTAGAAATGGAATTCAACTCTGTGCTCTGTGCTACATGCTAACACGTTATACACATGAGTTGCTTACATTACGTAGAATAGATTACCACTGCAGCACAATCAGTTCCAGTGCTTGCAAAGCATGGCACAGTGAATAAAATGCCAGCCAGAACTCCTAGAGCACGAGGTTCAGCCAGCAACCGGTGAGTACCCAACTCACAACCAGGGTTTAAGGTGTCGGGCAGAATATTGCGTGAACCCCGAGAAGACGTGCATAAACTGCAAGGAGTATAACACGAGTATTCACCCCTTCTGTGTGTCCGCGGGGGAATGGCAGGCAGTCTGTGAGGGAACGTTTGTGTAAACAGTTTCAACAAAAGTAAGCAGCCTAATATGGAACCATACTAGAAGCCACACGAATAAAAAGGCAAATTCACGTGTTCACCCAACTTGTGCTGAGATTACATAACCAACAAACCCAGAGAATAAAACTTGTGCCATCCATGCCCGCAATGCAGGGAATGATAGGAGCCGGCAGACCACAGTGCGAAACACTGTCTATCAGCCCCCGATTACAGGAAAAGCTGAGGCGGCGAAATTACGTTACACCTGCAAAATTTTAGACATAGCCAAATTTTCTGGCCAGACAGCTGAGGACGCTTGCACATTCCTCAAAGACTGCACTACCCGACTACAACAGTACGGGCTTGGCGAGGTAGAGTGGGTGAGTCTCGTCGGGATCCAACCACTTGGTGAAGCAAAAGCATGGTAAAGGTCTGCCCCAGAATACGACATGTCCTGGGGACAATTCATACACAAATTTTATTTCAGAGAAAAAATTATTTTCTTATATGGTCAAATTGTTTTTCAGTTTTGTGGAGGTAAAGCATAATTTATTTTTTAGAAATCAATTTTTAAATAAAAAAATCTTTCAATTGATTTTAACATCTAAACCGTGTATGGATACCAAGATCCACGATGAAAAATGTGATGTAAAAAGTTAACATTACTAAGCAGTCGGGGACAGTAATGCGGACGTGTTCCGGCGACTATGTTAAGAAAAGTCTGAATATTACACAATATTCCTATTTCGAATAGAATGGGTGCCAGCTCGCTGGGTGAGCACAATGTCACATTTCTCAGGATCGTGGGCTGAAAGACCACATGGCAGTACTCCCCCCCCCAACAACTAGGCTCCTCCCTCCATCACACACACCCACACCATACAAATTTACAGGAAAATGTAAAATATAGAGCCGGCAAATTCAGTCTCCCCAGTATGCCTTAGTATTACCCTTTACCTTATAAATTAATGAGGTCTCATTGAGGCATCAATGACTTCCTTGATAGTGCCAGGGCCCAAAATACAACACTAAATAAGAACTCACAATTTTTGGTTAACTCAAGTAAATTGTATTGCCGAATAGTGTACACAGTTATATATAAACATCGAAAATCAAGCGGAACTTACTCACAAGGCCTGCCAGCGATCATAACTGTAAAAAAAAATGCCAATCATGGTGCGACAACTTACCACAGAAATTAAACCCCCGGGGTCTGTAAATCTAGCTGACTGAGGGGTGCTGCGAATGCGGGGAAGACTGTTGGTAAAAAAAAAAGTTCCAACAAATAACGTTAACCTATTGGAGTTAAGTGATCGGAACTATGTATGAAAGTCCCCCCGCGACGCGACGCAATTGCAGCGCCTAAGATTCGTGGAATCAGATTTCCAGAGATGGCACGGGAGAGCGGCCTTGATTACTGAGAGCTCATTCCACTCCACAAGGCTATTTTCTTAACTGACATCAATAACATCGAACTTCAAAAATATACACATAAAACACTAAAACATTCTGAGTGTGTTTTCTTAATACTGTAGAGAGTTAAGGGTTTTTAATTAAAAACCAATTTTAATATAAAACATTATTATGTGCTGCCTTGCAAAGTACGTGGGAAATTTAGGTCTGTTTAGTTTTGTGGCTCTCTACGAGTGGATGGTCAGATTGAACGAAAAACTAATTACTTCCCACATCACTAATTTGGCTTGATTAGACAAAATTGCACTTGGAAAATTATATAGAACACTTCATATACCCTAGACTTTCTACTCTACACCTCATTTAATATACATGTGGTGTGCATTTATTCAACTATTACTTCCATACCCCTAAAGGGAATTTTAAGAACATTTGCAGTTGGCTGTAACTTCTAATTCTATTTAATACATAATCTAACACTTGATTCCTATCCTAAATACACAGATTTCTTNACTCTCACTCACACACACTGGTGCAATGACATGATGATCGTAGACATGTCAGACCACGCAGGAATAGTCCACGTCAAATGCCATTCCCTCCAGAGGCCACTGCCATGGCAAGCAGGGGCAGCACAAGGTCACATTCGCCAGAAGGTTATTGAACGGAGCGCTGTCGCCGCGGGTGCAGCCGTATCGGCGAGATGAGCTGTACAGANTTTGCAGTTGGCTGTAACTTCTAATTCTATTTAATACATAATCTAACACTTGATTCCTATCCTAAATACACAGATTTCTTTAGGGACACAACAGGCACTCGGTATTGGGTCATGACCTCCCGAGTGAACGATGCAGGCATGGATCAGGATGCACAATGTGCGTGTTCTGCGAGCCGCACTGGTGCAATGACATGATAGACGTAGACATGTCAGACCACGCAGGAATAGTCCACGTCAAATGCCATTCCCTCCAGAGGCCACTGCCATGGCAAGCAGGGGCAGCACAAGGTCACATTCGCCAGAAGGTTATTGAACGGAGTGCCGTCGCCGCAGGTGCAGCCGTATCGGCGAGATGAGCTGTACAGAACTGGATCGCCCTACTGCAAGGTTGCATGCAACTGTTGTCTGTTCAGCTTCTCCTTGCAGGTGATATCTTACTGGTTTGGTAGAGTTGGTCGGTTGGTTCTACACCAACTCGGCAGGTTGGTGGCCCTGCCACTATTAAGAGGTTGCCACTGCTACTGCTGATGCTGCAGTATTTCTGCGGCTGACATCGACGCTGTTGAGTGTGGTATGGCCGCCCCATCGAGGAAATGCTCGACAGGAACTGGACCTGGCTACCGTTGAGTCATGTGACCTGGCAGTCTGGAACGGGGCACCTAGGGGTGCGGGAATGGCCCGGTGACCTATGTTGTGGCACTGGGCGCTGCCGCATATGGTGGTCGGTCGTCATTCCGGGCGCTCTCTGTAGAGGCGCAAGTGCCCATTGCTAGTGTCTCCCACATGACAGCTTACAAACCAGATGTCCTTGAGGGCATCGGAGTTAGTGGACCTGGTAAGCCGTGCATGCAAGGNCCCACATGACAGCTTACAAACCAGATGTCCTTGAGGGCATCGGAGTTAGTGGACCTGGTAAGCCGTGCATGCAAGGTGCCAGTCATTGCCATTCCGATTCGGCCGGGACTACTTTGGTCGGCATTCTTTCTGCCATCATTTTACCCTGAGCTGCAGTTCACCATCGGAGATGATTAACTTTAGGTAATCATTCTGCAATGCTCCCGCTATGTTTTTGAGGTATGAACTTTGGAGCTAATAAGCCTCGCACCACGTGGTGCACAAATCTTTCACCGCCAATAAAAATCTTTTCCCATTTGGGGCGCAGGGTTTTGGTACCATGAGGTCCAAGGCGATGATCAAGAAGGGTTTCTCTGGTATGCGGGGTTGCTGTTGAGTAATGCCATCATACTGGTGTGCTTTCAGGCAGATACATGTTTTGCAGGCATGTACAAATTCCCCCAATTGTCGGGTGAGCCCTGGCCAGAAATAGTTACCTATAGTCGGTTCACGTCTCAAAGAGACTTTCTTGAAGCCCTGCTAAAGATCTACTTTCAAGCCCATTTCGTATCCTTTCGCCTAAGGTAACCAAACATTGCCATGTGGCAGTCACATGGCAATATTTACATGCAATGTTTAAATTCCACTGTGTGTGTGCACATGTGGTTGTACATACATGTACCCATTATAAAATTCATGTATATATTATTAATGGATATTCCACAAGATAATTTCTTGACAATTTCACACAAAAGAATATGCGATGCAAGGGAAAAACATTTAATTCCATAATCCCAAAATGTGAGTATTAAAAATGGATGTTTCGTGTGTGTGTTGTGTGTGTGTGCAGGTTTGATTTTGGGTGGGGGAGAAAAACTTTCACTTTGATTAAATATTATAGATGTGGCAGAAAACTTTGCATTGAAATGATTCAACATTCAAGGAGTCCACCCAAGAACATAAACATGGCACCGCCAATCTCTCATAAGCCCCCAGATTGCCATGCTGTCACGACGTCAGGAACCGAAGTCCCTATAACTCTTATAGTGGGTTTTCAACAAAAATACAACCAGACAGACTTTGTTCAAATAATTGAGCCAGCGGTAGGCCGCTGTGTTTGTATTTAAGTTGGGCTCTGGGCCTGTATTTAATGCTCTTAACCTCTGTTGCTATCTTAAAATAATTTCACTTAAAACTAATACGAAAATACATTGGTTTCACTAATGAGATTATAAGTTTGTTAATTTAACTTTGTACAACGAATGCAAATGCTTAGAGGAGGAACAATATAAGTGTGCCACGGATTTTGTAAAGAAATGACACTAACTAATTAAACATAACTAAATAATGTGGCTCCAGTAAACAAAATATTAGAGAGAACTGTTGTTTACAATAATTAAAGAAGCTGACAATGGTGTATTCTAACATCTCCAGTTTGCATTAAGTTAAAACATCCTAAAGGCATAAGCCACAGTACTTATAAATACTGTTTATTTATTTATTTATTAGTTAGTTAAAAGTAACGGTAATAACTTATGAATTGTAGTGATTCCTTTTGCTACAGAATTACCATAGATCAAAACAAAAAAGTATGTAAACAACTCAACACAGCAGCAACTATAAAAAAATGAATACATCCATCTCCACTCCAAAAATTAGAAATCAATTATTCAAAAAAATTACATGCTTCAATAGCTTCTCTCTGATGTAGACTGCTACTTTATATATAATGCTTTAAAGCAAAGCTCAACAACATTACCCTGCAATTTAACACTACACAAAAAGATTTTGCAAAAAAAGAATACAG
Organism: Clitarchus hookeri; assembly: GCA_002778355.1. Classification (NCBI taxonomy): domain Eukaryota; kingdom Metazoa; phylum Arthropoda; class Insecta; order Phasmatodea; family Phasmatidae; genus Clitarchus; species Clitarchus hookeri. The sequence goes on from NQII01009056.1 coordinate 42,758, forward strand.
CAAACGGAATGTTGTGCTCCTGCAGCCAATTGATGATGGCATCCTTCCTCCAGCTACTGTTGGGGAACTTCTCCATTTGAAATCGCCACACGATACAACAAATTAAAATGTATTACCCTTGAAAGTTGCCAACAGTATTCTGTTATATAGAATGTTTGAATTAAGCACAATTCTTTCCAAAACATAAACTTTTAAATAGTTGGTTGGTTGCATAGTATTTATTGGATACCAAATGTATGATTGGAGACTTCTATAATGTGAACGTGATAAGAATGTCTATAACTACTGTGCTAGACATTCTTAAACTTTTTATCATATTACATGTAACTGTTTTCCTGATACCTGTGTTGACTAGCACATTATCTAACATGTCACAAACAATATAAACATGTTATTTATTCAAAAACAAAAGGTTGGAGCTTACACCTGTTTGCTGTAATATGGTGTCAGTAACTGTAGTTGACCCAGTAACTGAATTATGGTCCTTTTTAAATTATGCAAATTAGGTTGGCTATATAGCATTGAAAGTGAAAAATGTTACACTGATAATTTACAATAACTAAAATACAATAGCTGTAGAACAGCGATGTTTGGGAAATGCATAAATACACAATTGTTTACTTAAAATATTATGACTGTGATTTCATTGATTACGATGTCCTCTCGTGTTTAGTGAAGTTATACAGATATTTTTAATAGTAGGGGAAGTTCTAGTTATATCGACTGTAATCTATTTAGTGATGTAAAACAATACAATGGCAATTAATACCGCAATGTAACTTCTAAATACAAAACAAGCAGTTTCTTCAGAATCTTACAAAGNAACTTCTAAATACAAAACAAGCTGTTTCTTCAGAATCTTACAATGGCCATCTCTCCATAACCTATATAAAAATAATTGGCTATAACAAACTCACTATAGAGGCAATTTTCCTTACCATTATCAGTTGTCTTTATAATAAATTTCCACTGTATGTATTGGGTTGTTTATGAAGAATCCCTCGCAGAGGTACACAAATTCCAACACAAAGTATTTTTAATTTTTAATTACACATTGTAATACGACCTTTTGGTTAGGTTATTCATACACTCACATTTGAGTCTATATAACCCTACAATCCTAGGTTAGTTTAAAAATGTAAAATAGTGATTCACCCATCGTGGGGTTAGGTTCTGTTAGATTAGGTGGGCACATGATACGAATTTAGTCGAACGTTAATGCCCCTCGTATATTCGTGTTCCGCATCATTGGTAGAGTGGAAATATACCATTTTCCGTGAATTAGTCTTATTTTTACAGAAAGCCCCTAAACTTAATAATTACCCTAATAAAACATTAAAAAGACATGTAGAGAAAGGGCACGACGACGTTATCAAGTTATTAACAAATTTTCTGTATGTTCTTGTAAACACATTTCGTAGGCCAACATAATTGACCTTAACACACACAACTTGCAAACGCAATGGTTAATACTACAGATATTTTAACATACCTTAGCAATGTGGATCTGGAGAGTTTCAACATTTCTGCTGCTCTTTCCGCGACATTGCAGGGTTTCATTTCCCCTCATTTAATTAGGGAATACAACGATTCGGTGAGGTTAATGATGTCATGTTGACGTAGATGAGTGGTGACTTCTCTTTTCTTCACCTTGCTAGAACTCATGACTGCACACAAAATCTACCGCAACAGACAACGTAAAATACAGTAAATAAAATTTTAAGCAAACTGAAATAAATTTTAAAAATATTAAACATGCGATAACGCACTACGAGTACACTCTTATACAGTTTTCAGAAGCAAAAGGAAACAGTACAAGAAAGTTAGCACAAATTAAAACCATACATTATTAAAAACAACATAATAAAAAAATACCATTAAATGAATTATTTTTGGTTAAAAAAGATAATCGCACAAATTCTCTGGCATGTGTGTCAACCACACCCAGTCAACAAAACAAGAACGCTGGTTAGTAAACAAATGGCCGCTCTACTTTCACCTTGAGCGGTATCATGCGACTATGCAAAAGACGTTGAAATCTAAATATGTTAGCTTCACGTCATTAATAATTGGCATAATACGATAAAATTCTTTTCAACCCCCATTTGTAAGCGATAAATTAACAATTACGTTAAAACTTTGGAACGATTTACTCTCTTTGTGCTGGCAACCTGACGGCATAACTGTATGCGCGCTCGCTGCTGTTTGTAATGTTATATGCATCTAGCTAACAGCTAGGGTGTTTTTTCAAAGGTTGATTTTCAAAGATTCTTCCAGTCGTGAACCGACTGTAGTTTGTTCTGCTTGGTTTACACTGCTCCTGGGTGTCACACTATGAGTCTGGCATGCGAGAGTTCCAGGACGAACAGTCGCCCTTCCTCTGGGATGTAAATTCGCAAGTTCCTCTCTTCTCCTGTTGGCCTGGTCACCAGGCGGTTATCGACTACGCGCCAGTTATCCATCTGTTTTCTGGCACACTGTGACTGGTATTCAGCGACATTTGAGGTCAGCTGTTGTGCAGCGAGTACTTGTTTGTATTTTGTATAGCTTGATAGGTCTTGGGTGGCGTCACTCGTGCCGGGGTTAAGTGCTGTATCCGGGCAACCGGAGGACTGTCTGGCCGGAATATGACTTCCCACTAGTCTTCATCACATTATATTTCGNGTGCTGTATCCGGGCAACCGGAGGACTGTCTGGCCGGAATATGACTTCCCACTAGTCTTCATCACATTATATTTCGGTCGTTCAGGGAGCATGCATAGGCCTGTAATAACATGGCCCACTGAGTGAGTTTGCTGCAGACAGTGCACATGTTATGGAGCCACATTAAACACAGATTGTCGGTTTTCAATGTGAATCATTGTTACTCTAGGTGTTGGCGGTAGTGTTTTAGTGCCCTTACGATAGCCAGACTTTCCCTCTCAGTCTCGCCGTAGTTGCGTTAGCTTGGGGCAAACATAGTGCAACTGTAGAATATGACACTATGTTCCCCGTCATTATAGTATTGTAATATAATGGTGCTAAGGCCCCTCTTGACTGGAATCTGTTTGCAGATATAAAGGCCTCTGGGGTTTTAAACAAGATAGTTTGTCGTACTATTGGAATCAATGTCTGTCATAGAAAACATTTTTAAAAAATCTAAATTTTTTTATATATGTACTGAGAAATATAACTACACCACCAGTAACATAATGGCAAAAAAATATTTATATGTGAATATGATTAATGCCTGGAAAGTATATAGCAACATACTGATTATTTTCACTTACAATTCACTATTCTTGAGTAATATAAAAATCATTGTATTAATTAATTACTCATTAATAAACCTCCGGATCGCCTGAAACTGATGTCAATAAGCACTTTCAGGACCTCTGAAATAGATGCTTGCAGTCCATACCATATAGATATTCATCTCATTATTTTTAATTATATTCATCTTCCTGAAGCAGCTATTAATTTTTCTTTTAAACATTATTTTTAAGCAAATAAGGCATACAAGTTCTTATTAAAGTTTGTCGAATATGTGTATAACATCATTGAAATTATAAAACAACTTGAATAATTTGTCAAGTGAATCTAATTTTGCTCAAAGCAACTCATGCCAACTGCCAACGATTCCAGTCATATGTTTTTTATTCGTACAAATATATTTTATGGAAAAAGTATTATTGCAAACTATTTTACGGTAAAGAAACTTGGTGCAGTGGTATATACATTTTGGTGGCATCCCTATTATTTGAAAATGTTGTCCATTTAGTTGGTTTCGTGTCTTTGATTTCCGTTCTTAGGTAATTCTTTATTGGAATTAAAAATCATTAAAAGTTTGTAATATGTTTGCTGTAGAACTTACACATGTTTATGTATTTAACATGTGTCCATACTTGTATGTACAAAACAAGCAGGTGTAATAAGATGTGCTTCGTTGCAAAACTTCTAACCCCAAATTTATTGTGAAAATATTAAAAGGCCCCAAGAAATACTATTAGATACTCGTGACTAATAATTTTTTTTAACAATATTTTTTACACATTATCAAAGTTTATTACAGCTTAAAATGAATTTACTGTTTACAAATTTTAAACAATCTTGCATATTCATGTAGCTATTAATACTGCCCTGCAGGGACAACAAGAATTTTTTCTTGAAAAATTAAATTAAAGATTGTATTGCAAAAATAATTAGCTACTTCATATACTATTATATATTCCTGCAAACAATTTTTTTTAGTCATAAAATATTTAATAACAGTTTGGTAAATATTTGCCTAATAGATTTTATGCTGCATGTTTGGTAGCAAATAATCGTTTAGAGCACGAAATTTAGCCAGATTCAAGACACTTACACAATAGAAAACTTTAACATTTGACTTTACACTTCCTTTCCTTTGGTGTTACAACAATGCAATCGCAAAGTCAAAGTTCAAACAGTTGAAAATCGGAAATGCGAGCTTTGTAAAAATTATATCTATTTATATCAATAATTACAATATTACCCATAATTGTACTTTACTCTTATTTTTTTAAAATAGGCTTCAAATTTATATTAATAGTTTTTCTCCAAACAAACACTCACTTGTTTACTTATTCAAAAATTTATAATTTATATATTGTCATTTGTATTATATTCGTTGTCCATTAATTTAATTTATACGAGCTATTACCCATAATTGTACTTTATATGCTTTTTTAAAAATAGGCTTCAAATTTATATCAACAGTTAATTCCAAACAAACAGTCACTTGTGTTCATATTCAAAAATGTATAATTTATATATTGACCCTTCGCATTATATTTGTTGTCCATTTAATTTAACTTAGACGAGCTTGTTGTTATATACCAAAATGACGACAGCCCTACAATAGAATTATACTGGTCCCATTTAACCTCAGTTAGATTCTCAGGAAATGGATGTTTGAATTTGAATTTGATCTTTTCATAAACGTAAAGTCAAGCTTTCCTGACTTCACCTATGACAGTTCCTTTTTGCCAAGTTCCATCAGAAACAAAATTTCGGAAAATAAACAATATATTAAATTTTAAAGGTTTTTTAAATATTGTAAGGATCCTAAAGGCGAAGGCCTATCCTGGGAGCGCCCACTCTTTTTTTTTCTTAACCCATGCTCCTTGATTCGTAGCACAAACCAAAGGATTTTCAAACATTAATATATAGCTTCTTCATCGGAATAATAAATTCAAACAAATTAAAAACTACCATAGCGTAATACAGACACATGTGTACTCATGTACACTTGTAAATCTGCTGGGAAATTAGTAAATATTTAATGTTTGTAACATGTAGTAATTTGGAAATAAAATTAAGATTAAAACCTATACAGAGATCGATTTTCCAAGTGTTCCAAATGCATGTGCTATAAAAGCATGTCACAAACTGAAATATTCCTTGTTCATGTTGTCCTCTAGACAATCTATTTTATTAAGGAAGTTAAATATAAATTAAAATACATCTGTCTGTCACTAGTTGCGCTGCAAACAGTGAACAACATTCAATTGTGTTAGTTTTGTTATATCCTGTACTCCTTGTTCTATGGTGTTTATTGATATTTCTAGTTGTTATTTCCTTACTCAATGGTGATGAATTGAGACCCCAAGACTATGCTGTATTTAAATGTATTTGATTTCTAAATCTGTAAAATGGAACCGATGAAAGACTTGAGTATAAAATCGGAGCCAGGCTGTGATGGAAACTTAGTAAAGGTAAGCTGAATTATTGTAGTGAAAAGTTTGTTGTCAGAGACTTGCAGTGTCTTCAATTAACCGGAACTCGCGCCGAATGTAGTCGGTTTTCATCTGCCAATTACTGTTTTGGGTAATTTTCTAGATTAGGGGCTTTTCTGAAAATAATAAAAAAAACTCCAGAAAGTGGTATATTTCGACTCTACTAATAACGTAGAACACGAATATATTGGGGGCATAGCTTTAAAATAAGTACAACATATTTTAAAAAATTGAACAAGTTTGTGAGGTGACTGTTTCTGACAGTTTGTTTACGTTTTGAA
>NQII01009056.1:49412-60387 GCA_002778355.1 Clitarchus hookeri
AACCTTACAATCCTAGGTTAGTTTAGAGCCGTACAATCCTAGGTTAGTTTAAAAACGTAAAATAGTGATTCACCCATCGTGGAGTTAGGTTCTGTTAGGTTAGGTGGGTACATGTTAGGAAATTCATCGTACGTTAATGCCCCTAGTATATTCGTGTTCTACGTTATTAGTAGAGTCGAAATATACCAATTTCTGGAGTTTTTTAAATTATTTTCAGAAAAGCCCCTAAACTAGAAAATTACCCTGTTTTGTACTGAACAGGTGCGCACTGAATGCTGTAATTTTTGCACTTACTTTGGAGTCAGTTCGGCTGTTTCAGTGCAATATGGCGGCGTGCTATGTTATAAATAAAAAGCGAAGTTAGCTTTGAATGCCAGCTACGAACTGTCTCAAGCTTTTTTCCTGTTTACAGCCAAACTTTGAATAAAAGAATTAGTTGCAGACTCTGCCTACAAGAAATTGACAAAACACAAAAACTAGTAACAAACGAATTAATACAGAAAAGGCTGATATTCACATTAAAAACACAAAGGTAAATGCAAAACTGTAGCACACTTAAAATTCGCCTTTATTTGTAAAGTTTCATGTTATATACTTAAAAATTGAAAACTAAGCAATGTACAAAAACCTGACCAATTATCTTGCTTACGCAAAACTTTTGTCATACAAATATGCCTAAAAGTCAGGGTAGGTAATTGTAAAGGGTAATTATACAGAATAGCGGCTTTTCCGAAAATAACAAAACTCCCTAAGAAAGGTATATTTCTACTCTACTAATTACACAGAACATGAATTTACTAGGGGCCTAAACATATTATGATTACAAACCACAAAAACGATAGTGGGGAGGTCTATGAAGATCGGAGAAATTGTGGGGTAAAATCACTAAAAATACACCCACAGAACATAGGAAAATACCTCAATTTAACATTTGTCCACATAATTTCTTAATATGTGCCTATTTAAGCTAACTTAACCTAACCCTGCGATGTGTGAGTCACTGTTATACATTTTTAATCTAAAAAAAGGACAGGATTTAATCTAACCTAGGATTATAGTCTCAAGAGGTTAAATAGTACAGTTCTTTCACCCGCAGTTGTAACAGGGTTAAACACAGTCGCTGCACAAATATTAACGTGCATTACATGTAATGTGCTATACGTGTATGACACATATGTTTACAATGTAAAATAATAACCGTAAGAACTATTGTCGATACAGACATTGTCAAAAATTTATAAAGCTGACCTAAATATGGTTATAGGCCTAAATTAAAACATTCGTACGAAATGGCATTTGAAAAATGACAGAATTATTTGAACAGCTGCAAAAAGTAAACAAAGCATTTGACAGTTAAAACGTATAAATAAACATGTCAGTGTTTATGTTTACATGTAGCAGAAGGATTCTTAATTGGTAACCAAAAGTATAACTTCAGCAGGGCTTCAGAAAAGTGTGAAGTAACCGTGAATGGCCTATATCCTAGAATGATAGGGTTTTAATCTAGCATAGAATTGTAGGGATTTAATCTAACCTAGGAATATAGGGTTTTAATCTAACATAGGATTGCAGCCATTTAATCTAACCTAGGAGTATAGGGTTTTAATCTAAACTAGAATTGTAGGGTTTTAATCTAACCTAGGCTTATAGGGTTTTAATTTGGCATAGGATTGTAGGGATTTAATCTAACCTAGGAATATAGGGTTTTAATCTAACATAGGATTGTAGGGATTTAATCTAACCTAGGAATATAGGGTTTTAATCTAACCTAGGATTATAGGGATTTAATCTAACCTAGGAATATAGGGTTTTAATCTAACCTAGGATTGTAGGGATTTAATCTAACCTAGGAATATAGGGTTTTAATCTAACCTAGGATTGTAGGGATTTAATCTAACCTAGGAATATAGGGTTTTAATCTAACCTAGGATTGTAGGGATTTAATCTAACCTAGGAATATAGGGTTTTAATCTAACCTAGGATTGTAGGGATTTAATCTAACCTAGGAATATAGGGTTTTAATCTAACCTAGGATTGTAGGGATTTAATCTAACCTAGGAATATAGGGTTTTAATCTAACCTAGGATTGTAGGGATTTAATCTAACCTAGGAATATAGGGTTTTAATCTAACCTAGGATTGTAGGGATTTAATCTAACCTAGGAATATAGGGTTTTAATCTAACCTAGGATTGTAGGGATTTAATCTAACCTAGGAATATAGGGTTTTAATCTAACCTAGGATTGTAGGGATTTAATCTAACCTAGGAATATAGGGTTTTAATCTAACCTAGGATTGTAGGGATTTAATCTAACCTAGGAATATAGGGTTTTAATCTAACCTAGGATTGTAGGGATTTAATCTAACCTAGGAATATAGGGTTTTAATCTAACCTAGGATTGTAGGGATTTAATCTAACCTAGGAATATAGGGTTTTAATCTAACCTAGGATTGTAGGGATTTAATCTAACCTAGGAATATAGGGTTTTAATCTAACCTAGGATTGTAGGGATTTAATCTAACCTAGGATTATAGGGTTTTAATCTAACATAGTATTGTAGGGATTTAATCTAACCTGGGATGATAGGGTTTTAACCTAACCTAGGATTGTATAGATTTAATTTAACCTGGGATGATAGGGTTTTAATCTAACATAGGATTGTAGGGATTTAATCAAACGTAGGATTATAGGGTTTTAATCTAACCTAAGATTTTAGGGATTTAATCTAACCTATGATTATAGGGTTTTAATCTAACGTAAGATTTAAGGGATTTAATTTAACCTAGGATTATAGGGTTTTAATCTAACAGGATTTTAGGGATTTAATCTAGCATAGGATTATAGAGTTTTAATCTAACCTAGGATTATAGGGTTTTAATCTAACCTAGGATTTTATGGATTTAATCCAGCCTAGGATTATAGGGTTTTAATCTAGCAGGATTGTAGGGATTTAATTCAACCTAGGATTTTAAGGTTTTAATCTAACCTAGGATTTNTAGGGTTTTAATCTAGCAGGATTGTAGGGATTTAATTCAACCTAGGATTTTAAGGTTTTAATCTAACCTAGGATTTTAGGGTTTTAATCTAACCTAGGATTGTAGGGTTTTAATGTAGGCGTTAAAGGCTTAAAATAAAAGTAACAGTAAAACATACCGGACGTATATGAATTAACACGCCTAGGTACGCTGTAGGTAGATTTCCACTGTCCTAGGTCAATTCAACTACCGTCGTGCATGACTTGCACCTTACCTCACTCGACAAAATGCCATATTCTACTAAAATCTCCAAGCAACACCAGCCACATAGACCACTGTAACGCACAGAAGCACGCGTACTTGTGCCCTCCATTTTTAAATCACAAACCTTTGCATGGGGTGATTTGGACGACACAACTCACGATCCGCACTGTATTGCATCGAAACAGCAGCTGAACGCAGTTCATGTCTGCGCTGACAGTATAACATGGCTATTTAACATGACGTCCAATGTAAACAAAGTCTGGAGTGAATAAGCTATATCAAGCATATATCGAGGTAATACCAGGCTTACCATTCCACAGGAAATTTTATTAGATTTTTAAGAATTATGCTACAGAGGCGGAAGATTCCTACATCAGATGCTAGATAGGGGTATAGTTAAGAGACAAGCAAGCCCATATTTGAACCCCATTGTTTGTGTTAGGAAACCTGATGGAACAGTAAGACTTTGTTTGGATGCTCGTGTTGTAAACAAGATTACAGTGAAGGACAGGGAAGGTCCTACACAAACCAGTGAAATATTGAGGCTATACAGAGGTATAAAATATTTNAGATTACAGTGAAGGACAGGGAAGGTCCTACACAAACCAGTGAAATATTGAGGCTATACAGAGGTATAAAATATTTAAGCACACTTGATTTGTCATTTGGATTTTGGCGGATTCCACTAGAACATGAGTCCAGACAGTACACAGCTTTTTTGTTAAAAACCGGCCATATGTTATCCAGGTTATGCCATTTGTCATTTGTAATGCTATAGTATAGTTTACAAGACGTTTAGCTGTAACTCTGGGAAATGAATGCCAACCTTTTGAACGTGCATGTGTCGAAGACATTCTGATTACTTCATCGACATATGAGGAGCACTTAGAGCACCTGAATATTTTTTTGACAAAATTGAAGGAGGCAGGAATGACTGTTAAGTTGAGGAAGTCATTGTTTTGTAGGGTTGAGTTACCATTTGTAGGCCATATCTTGACTCCTACAGGAATTAAGACTGATCTAGATAAATGAAGAGCCATAACACAGTTTCCTGAACCTAATACTGTAAGACAGTTAAGAACTTTCTTAGTTGTAATTTGATTTTAGCGAAGTTATTCCAATAAGATTGCTCAGATAGCAATATCACTGTTCCAGTTGTCAACTAAGGATCAACCAAGGAGATGGGGAACAGAGGAACCGGAAGCCTTCGCTCATTTGAATCAATTGTTTCTGGCTGAACATGTAATTTACCATCCATTCAAGTTCAAGATTACTACTTGTACACAGAGGATTCAGCATATGCAGTTGGTGTTAAGCTAACACAGCAAGTCTAAGACGGAATTGAGACAACGGTTGCAAAGGCGAGCCGTACCCTCAACAGTGCTGAGCGGAGTTACACAGAAACAGAGCGAGAGGCTTTAGCAATTGTATGGAGTTTGCAGAAGTATCCTAGTAGCATCTAGTAAAGCCACAGCTATTCTGAAGACCAGTAAAGAGGCGAACAGCCTGTCTGAGAACCTCAAGGTACACCAGAAGGCTGATGAAGAGTGCAACTAGATTGTACAGAAGCTAAGGGAAGCAGATCCTGCTGACAAGATTAATTTATTGTTTTGTAGTATATCTCCTGATGGTATCTAGTTTCCTCATAGTGCTATAAAAACTCAGTGTGAAAATATTTCTTTTTTAGTTACAAAACTATGACATTCTGGGAGGAGGCTGAACACAAAGACTAATGCCAGGTCTTTTAAAGAAAAAAAAACACACACAAAATCTGTAGGTGCCCATTGCACATGAGTGCGCTCGTAGAGCTGCAATGGCACAACACAAAATCAATCCAAAGTCATCAAAATATGTTTGTTAACATTAAGATGTTCTTAATCCAATTTTCAATGTTTGCCTCAATTATAAAATTCTTAGCAATTACCGGTTATAAGTAATAATTATACTTTTTGTTTGAATTCAAAATGAATCAATATTCTGCTTTTTTTTCCTTCAAAAGTCTGAAAACATACTAAAAATTATGGCTCATTTAAACCAACTACCAATCTGAAAATTAAAACTATAAAAATACTCTGTATATTCTGTTGCATTAAATTGATTGAACTAACTTCCTTCTTCAGGAATTAATTTGAACTTTCCAGTGTTCCATCAGCACTTCCAGTTCAAGAGAGTAGCTCACCCATAAAAATAACAACAATAACCAGACTGTCCTTTACCCTGGGGTCAGCCCTTAGAGTCCATACACTTTGTGTATGCCAACTAACCCTCGTGGGACTAGTAGTTCCCATTGGCCGTCTTTTATTGACGCCTTAGGATAGCCAATACTCACAAATATGCTGTAATGCCCCTCATGGCATCACTTTTACAGATTAAATACCCAGCGCTCTCCTGATCTATTGCTACATTACTGCACTGGCAAAACACCACTTACCAAGGCCTAAAACCTGTGGGTGGGAACCTGCCTAAAAATAATTCTCTCTCAAAGCCCCTATTACCAGTGCTGATTACCAAAGTGCTACATATACTCTCCTTATCTTCCTTCTAACATTATCCAATGCTATAAAAATAGTTAAAAGCAACAAGAACACTTACTTCACCTAATGACAGCCGTTGTCGGCATCGCACCGCAAACAGCAATGCACAAACTCGTTTCTTGACATTACTGAACTGTGGCTCCAAAAGATGAATTCTTAAATTTTTCGGTTTTTTTGTCTGGTTCTCCAAAATGCACTAATCACCTCACAGAAAACTGAAACACTAGTGAGATAGAATAATTGTGGAGATCAACAGTTCTACAGCTATCGTTCAAAGTTTCATAATAATAAATCCTCAAGAGGGGGTGGGGGGAAGCAGACAACTTGTAAAAAATAAAAGATTAAATGTTTGGTTCANAACTTGTAAAAAATAAAAGATTAAATGTTTGGTTCATGGTTCAGTTTAATACACATAAAAGAATAATAACAATAGCGATTCAGTTTGCTCACAATTTGGAAATTGTATATCTGTATTATCCACATATAAGTATCAAAAAAAGAGGGAAGGTAGTCATGTACAAGGATTCAACAAAAATAAGCTCATAATAGAATTAATCAACAAGCTGCCTTGCTATACCTAAAAAGGGTTAACCATTAAATACTGGAACCACTGCTGAGAGATTCATTTAAGACTAGCCTACAGTTCAAAACCCAGAGTCTGTACATAATTTAGTTAGTTGCGGTACATGAACGAGTAAGGTACACAACATTTCTAAACGATGCTACTTATAATTTCTGGTTGTGCTGGCCCCAGAACGTCTATCAATTATCTCTACCTACATAATAGAAAGTACATGTTACTTATTTACATGGTGATAAGACATCTTTCCGCCATTTACTTTAGGCTGTTTCCTTTTGCCGCCATGTTCCCAATAGAAGAGCAAAGACAAAAGAGAGCAAGATCACCCGAAGTTAAGTATTTATAAGCTTGCACACACCTGTCACCATAATAGAAAGGGCTTTCACAATGTTCTTCCCGATCATTCTTCTGTTGATCATTTGCAAGAAAGTCGAAACTAATATCAAATAGCCCATCTGTGAGTGAGAAAGAAAACTCGCTCGCCTTCCCGCGGCAAAGAACCCACCTGCGGCAATTGGTGTGAAGAGCAGTGCTGACTGCATTCGCAAGAAGAAAAGCAGATCGTTTCTAAAAATTGTGACCAGCTGCTGAAGTAAAGAGAGTATTCTCCTTNAGTTAGAATCAATAAATAAATCGTTACCGAGGCCTACCTAAAAAGTTAATAACTGAAATAAACAATTAATTATGTAACAATGCACAAGACCCGATAAAGGAAGAGGAAAAAGAAAAAAACGCTGAAACATTTCTAATAATTGAACCAAAAGTAGCCACACCAAACCAAACATGTAAAAGCACCTTAACAAAATGTACTTCAAGGAACAAGAGAAAGATATCTCCACAATCTCACCACTGTGTAGATGCGTAAGAGTCACACGAGCTGTCAGATGCCGCAGATTACATGTGGTGGTAGAGCAGGGGACTGAATGAGACCAAATAATTGTGGAGATCAACCGTTCTACAACTACTGTTTAAAGTTTCAAAATAATAAATCCTCGAGAGGTGGGGGTAGCTGACTACTTGTAGAAAGAAAATATTAAATGTTTGGTTAAAGGCTCAATTTGTTACACATCAAGGCATAATAACAATAACGATTCAGTTTGTTAACAATTTGGAAATCGTATATCTGTAAAACATTATTATCGACATACAAGTATCAAAAGAGGGAAAGTAGTTGTGCAAGGATTCAACAAAAACAAACTCAAAATAGAATTAATCGACAAGCTGCCTTGCAGTACCTAAAAAAATGTAATCATTAAATACTTTAACCATTGCTGAGAGATTCATTTAAGACTAGCCTACAGTTCAAAACCCAGAGTCGGAACATAATTTATTTAGTTGCGGTACATGAACGAGTTAGAGAGACAACATTTCTAAAANGTTCAAAACCCAGAGTCGGAACATAATTTATTTAGTTGCGGTACATGAACGAGTTAGAGAGACAACATTTCTAAAAGATGCTTCTTATAACTTCTGGTCGTGCTGGCACCAGAACATCTACCTATTATCTCTACCTACATAATGGAAAGTACATGTTACTTATTTACATGGTGATAGACATCTTTCCGCCATTTGCTGTAGGCCGTTTCCTTTCGCCGCTAAGTTCTCAATAGAAGAGCCAAGACATAAGAGAGCAAAATCACCCGAAGTTAAGTATTTATAAGCGCGCACACCTGTCACTGGAATAGAAAGGGCTTTCACAATGTTCATCCAGATCATTCTTCTGTTGATCATTTGCAGGAAAGTTGAAAAANTAGAAAGGGCTTTCACAATGTTCATCCAGATCATTCTTCTGTTGATCATTTGCAGGAAAGTTGAAAAAAATATCAAACAGCGCATGCGTGAGTGAGAAAGAAAACTTTCTCACCTTCCCACGGCAAAGACCCCATCTGTGGCAATTAGTGTGAAGAACAGTGCTGACTGCATTTACAAGAAGAAAAGCAGATCGTTTCTAAAGATTGTGGCCAACTGCTGAATTAAAGAGTGTAATCTCCTTCCATGTCAACAGATCCTGGCCAAAGAATTAGCTGAAATTAAGGCTACACCAGCCAAGTTGAATTTATGTTGTGCATCCGATTATAAGTCCTTAATAACAATATAAATATGCATCAACATGGCAATAATTTCTCAACATCTGTAAAAAAAAATAATTCAATTTTTGAAATAATTTGTGTTTGTGGATAAGTTGATAGTCTTAAAAGTTAAGAAGCCGGTTTCCATATACAAAAAAGTGTTAATAATCTCCAAAAATATTAAACTAAAATTAACGCACGTATTTTTTAGCATGTGAACATGCAGTTCTCTTCTAGAAGTAAGACTTACTGCTTGGCCTTCATAATGCATACAAAATTAAACTAATATTCCACTACTGAACTGTTGCCGTAACTCGTAATTTTATATTTTCTGCTTGCCTTGTTCTGTGAAGAGTGATTCAAGGCATAAGGAGCATCAGTGCAATGTTAATATGAGATGAAAGTATTTCTTGAGGATGTTATTTTTGGAAAATGTGTGCTCTCCTTCTCCCAGCAGCTGCCACAACATCTCCTTCCTCCTGCCGCTCTGTACCTTCACCTGTCTTAACTTGCAGGAGGTATGTGGTNCAGCAGCTGCCACAACATCTCCTTCCTCCTGCCGCTCTGTACCTTCACCTGTCTTAACTTGCAGGAGGTATGTGGTGGGTGGGCGGCATGTCTCTGTACATGGAGAATGTCAACTGGCAGCCACCTGCTTGGAGCAGTAGCTACATACTTTGTCTGGAAACAGAGGTGTGTGGGCGAGTCTTCCTCCTGCCTCTCTGTACCTTCACCTGTCTTAACTCGCAGGAGGTATGTGGGGGGTGGGCGGCATCTCTGTACATGGAGAATGTCAACTGGCAGCCACCTGCTTGGAGCAGTAGCTACATACTTTGTATGGAAACAGAGNTACAGATTAAATACCCAGCGCTCTCCTGATCTATTGCTACATTACTGCACTGGCAAAACACCACTTACCAAGGCCTAAAACCTGTGGGTGGGAACCTGCCTAAAAATAATTCTCTCTCAAAGCCCCTATTACCAGTGCTGAGTACCAAAGTGCTACATATACTCTCCTTATTTTCTTTCTAACATTATCCAATGCTATAAAATAAGTTAAAAAAAAAGTACACTTGACATCACCTAATGACAGCCGTTGTCGGCATCACACCACCAACTGTNTATAAAATAAGTTAAAAAAAAAGTACACTTGACATCACCTAATGACAGCCGTTGTCGGCATCACACCACCAACTGTAATGCACAAACTCGTTTCTGGACATTACTGAACTGTGGCTCCAAAAGATGAATTCTTAAGTTTTTCCAGTTTTTGTCTGGTTCGCCAAAATGCACTATTCACCCCACAGAGGACTGAAACACTTAATTAAATATGTTTCTGATACCATTCATCAAACAAACATCTTTTTTTTCCAGATTATGCAAATTAAATGAGTTTGTAAAGCATGCAAAAAAAACTGGTTTATCAACATTCATTTGTTACAGGAACAACACTACACTATGCTGCCATCTGGTACTACTCGGAACAACTAATTAGCGTATCTTCGTATTGTCACCGTGAGCGCTTCATGTCATGATCTGACAGCTACTGCTCTCTGCACTTAGAGCGCAGAGACATTCAAACCAAACTAACTTTCAGTAAACAAAAAACACCATAAATGGGCCTAATTTAGTACAATTTTAAATGCTTACTTGCAGAACTATCCAAAAAAAAAATACATTTAAGCCTGAAGCCAAACACATGAACATAAATTGAAATTTCAAAACATCTCGCAAATACTGTTGAATTAATTATCTTTATTTTCGTGAGCAATTATCTGAAGTCTCATACAGATAATTATTGTGCNTCGCAAATACTGTTGAATTAATTATCTTTATTTTCGTGAGCAATTATCTGAAGTCTCATACAGATAATTATTGTGCATCACCCGACAATTATGGCACAGCGAAACAAATTTCCACTTACTCACTCTACACCTACGAGTACGTTAACGGCCCCAAAAGCTAATGTCATCACCACAACATACTTAATCTAAAAACCTACAAACTGAAAGATGTAATTAATCTAAATAAGACCTACGTTCTGGGCCTACAGCAAAGATCAATCACAATCACACTACAATGTCACAAACTATGGTACATTGTACCATAAAACTTGGTGCCGTACTACAGTTTCAACACTGTAAACATTCACGTGTTTTTACACATTGTTAACTAAACTACACGGCACATAAAATATATATATAACATTACTTCATACTACACTAGAATTAAAAGTTCAAAACACACTTTTGCATTGCCCTATTTTTCTTGATTTACCTCAAAAATTAAAACTACTGTTACGTTTCACCATTGACACCACAACACGTCATTAGCAGGGTTTTTTTTTCTTTTTGGGTTAAAATATTTCCTGTTCCTTTCACGTGCATAAAGGTATTATTCAAGGCTAAGGCTAATTTTAAAGTGCAGCTTTTATTCAGTAACATTATGTAAATAACCATTTAAACTATGACACATTTTAGTTAGAATCAATAAATAAATCGTTACCGAGGCCTACCTAAAAAGTTAATAACTGAAATAAACAATTAATTATGT